>JALLBA010000557.1:0-16364 GCA_036939675.1 Cyclostephanos invisitatus
CACGAGCACCACCAACCGCCATCCCTCGAGCAGGGGGATGGAATAATGCGTTGCAACAACATTAATAATTAAAAGGTCAAACGAAGAAAGTCATCCAAGAAAGGCTGACAGAAGAAAGAAAGATGTCTCCTCCCGAAATACCCAAAGTTGAGGGCCAACAGTCAGGTTTTGTTGGAAAGAAGACATTCCGTAGGCAAGGGAATAAGACCACGGTGAACAAGAAGGAATTCGTGTCTACCAATATTGGCGTCGAGACTTTCACGTTCGACGTAGGGCACGCGAAATACGCAGCAAAATACCAGCAATCCATTGAAGGACTGGCGTTGCACATTCAATCGACATATACGAATGGCTCGAGCATAGCCAAATCGATCAGAGAGCTGAAGCTCGTTGTGATCGACGTAGACGACTACCCCGTTGGGACAGGAGGGGGCGCACCAGATCAGCGCCAGATCCACCTATGGCAGCAGATCGTCAACGTTCAAGTCAAAGAGCAGAGGGTGCTCGCCGAGAATGTAAAGAAGGCATACGCCTTGATCCTGGGGCAATGTTCCCCCATCCTATCCAGCAAAATCAAGGGATCTGATAAATACACGGACGCATCTAAAGATTCAGACGTCGTAAAACTACTGAAGATCATAAGGGGGTACTGTTGCAATGTCACGGACCACCAACAGACGACGGTGGCCCTCGAGAGTGCAAAGCATCGCGTGTCGACATTCTACCAGCATGCCCAGATGACAACGACGGAGTACGTCGAGTTCTTCACGGCCCTCGTAGGCGTCGTCGAAACATTCGGAGGATCGTACGGACGCGAACCCGGCCTAGTCGAGGACGAGATACGAATCCAAGCGGGGGTCGCTGATCGCGACAACCCCACTCCCGATGAGCTCGAGATCGCGTATGCAACATGCCGAGAAGCATACCTAGCATGCATGCTTCTTCGGGGAGCTGATAACACGAGATATTACAAGCTGAAGGACGACCTAGCCAACAACATGGCGCTGGGACAAGATAATTACCCCAAGACCGTTGTCGAGACGACGCGACTGCTAAATAATTATAGGGTACCGCCCAGGGCTGAGAGGGTTCGTGAGAACCAGGTCGAGGGCGTGGCCTTCGTACAGGAAGGAAAGACCGTGGACGTGACGAAGATCAGGTGCTACCACTGCGGGGTTATGGGACATTATAAAAGCGACTGTCCGGAACTGCAAGTCGAAGGGATACAGAACTTCGCCATTGACTCAACGGCGGAAGACGCAGAGGATGAAGAGACTGATGAGGGGCATGGCCTTCTGTCGGCCGGGGACGAGGGGTGCGCCCTAATCCAATCCCCATGCCACGGTGCCAGGCACGAGAAGGAGGGCCGCAGGGGATGCGGCAACCTACTAAACAGGTGGCATCTTTTCATCGATACTTGTGCGAGCTATCCGAGCACGCCCTACGAAAATATCCTCGAGAATTTGAAGAAGCAAAGAGTGGGCCTGCGGGGGCACACCAACTCCGGATCCACGACAATGGACCGAGCCGGAGACTTGGGACAAATCAAGCAGATGTGGCTAAACGAATGCGGCGTTGCTAGTGTCGTGCCCCTGAAGATCTTGGAGAAAATCTGGCCTATCACGTACTCTTCACACAAGGGCATGAACGCAGGAAAATTCGTGCTGCATACCAATGATGGAGATATTGTGATAAGAAATAATACCCGCGGGATGCCTTATCTAGACATCAGGGAGCTAGAAGGCGAAGTTGCGCTATGCCTACTCCAGGGTACGATCGACACAGTCCAAGCGAACATGGAAGGATTCACCAAGCGAGAGATCGAGGAGGCCAAGAAGGCTCGAGAGGCTCAAGGGATGTTGGGACACCCCACCGATCGAGAGTTTCTAGGAATGGTACGTGCAAACATGATCAGCCACTGCGATGTAACTGAAACCGCCATAAAAAATGCTAACACTATCTTCGGCCCTGAACTCGCAGGAGTGAGAGGCCGAACGGTACGAACAGCTCCGGAGCCTGTGCGTATCGAATACGTACAGGTTCCGCAGACAATTTTAGACCGGCATAGGATCGTTACATTGTGTGTTGATTGCATGTTTGTAAACGGCGTGCCATTCCTAGTTAGCGTCTCTCGCGGGATTAATCTATTAACAGCGGAATACACGCCATCACGCACTGCTAAAAACTTAGCCGGAGGTATCACGCGTATTATTGACTTATATGCTCGCGGGGGATTCCAAGTTGGCACTATCCTCGTCGACAATGAATTCGAATGCCTCCGAAACTTGGTACCGATCATCGAAATCAACGCCACAGCTGCCAACGAACATGTTCCCGAGATCGAACGTAGGATTCGCCTCATCAAGGAACGGGCACGAGGTGTCCTGAATACGCTCCCTTACAATAAGATGCCCCAACTGATGCTGGTTGAGCTCATATACCACGTTGTGTTATGGCTGAACGCGTTCCCGATGAAATCAGGAGTGTCGACAACCCTATCCCCGAGAGAAATCGTCCACAGGAAGAAACTCAACTTCAAAAAGCATTGCAAAGCACTATACGGGAGCTACGTAGAGACACACGAAGAGCCGAACCCTACCAACGGAATGATGACTCGTGGGAGTCCTGGTATCATCCTGGGCCCGACCGGTAATGATCAGGGAACCTACAAGGTCATGAACCTTGCAACCGGAAAGAAAATCAAACGCCGAAGCTTCACGAAGATGCCCATGCCCAACTCAGTTATCAAGCGAGTTGAAACTCTTGGCAAGCGCGCTGGTAAGGGCACGTTAGATTTTGCCGACAGGAACGGCATCCTTTTCGAGTGGAACGATGAAGTCTACGATCGCCAGGAACAGCTCGTTGAAGAAGAAGCAGTCCGCTATCCTTCCCTAACTCGCGAATTCCCAGGCATCGCGCTCGATCGCGATTTACCTGTGCCATCCATCGAGGAAGAATATGAACCACAGGGCCGCGCCGAAGACGCGGCCGCACTCAACGCCAACATTGCGCCGTACGCCATCGCAGGAGTGGATGGACCTGTCATCATCAATGCAGACGATGACGAAATTGAGATATACGACGACGACGACGGGATCATAGCGGTAGCAGACATTCCCCATGATAACAACGCGGGCGCACACGCCGCCATCGACGACTCAGAAGATGATATCGATGCAGGAAACAACGAAGACGATGACGGCGATGACAACGATAGTGACGACGAAGAAGCATCCGCCGAACACGAGTCAGATGACGAAGTCAGCGTCCCAGGAGTGCGCCGCTCAAAACGTAAGACAAAAGGAACAACTACAAGGTTTGCAGAATATGGCCTAATGATGGAGGCGCGACGCCAAGCGAGGAAAGGCAAGGAGTGCAGGGCAAACATCCGAGATGGAGTGATGTTCTTCTCGGGCGACTCCCTAAGCGACGCGAAGCCAATCCCAGAGGAGGATCGCGAGGAGTGGATCCTAGGAGTGGCACTCGCCCAATACTCGATCACAGCGGGACTGAAGAAATTCAAGGAAAAAGGTGAGAAGGGAGTGACCAAGGAACTCACCCAGATGCACGACATGAATGTATTCACCCCCGTGCTGAAGGAATCTTTAAGCATCAAGGAACGAGCAAAAGCGTTAGCATCGCTGATGTTCCTGAAGGAGAAGAGAGACAAGACGGTGAAAGCGCGAATGTGCGCTGATGGGCGCAAACAACGAGGCGACTGGACGAAACAGGAATCAACGTCACCCACCGTGGCCACCGAATCGGTATTCATCACAGCGGTAGTGGACGCACACGAAGAACGCGACGTCGCATGCTACGACATCCCCGGAGCATTCCTCCATGCAGATTCTGACGAGGACATCACGATGATCCTAAAAGGGAGACTCGCAGAGCTTATGGTGCAAGTCGCGCCCACCCTATACAGGAAGTACATCAGTGTGGACAGAAAGGGAACTGCGATCCTCTATGTGAAGATGCAGAAGGCCATGTACGGTCTCCTCAGGAGTGCTTTGCTGTTTTATAGGAAGCTCGTTGGAGAGTTGGAAAGCGCAGGATTCAGATTGAATCCGTACGATCCTTGCGTAACTAACAAAATGATAAATGGAAAACAAATGACTGTATGCTGGCACGTGGATGACCTGAAGGTGTCTCACGTCAATCCATCAGAGGTGACCAAGTTTGGACAATGGCTAAACACAACGTTCAATGTGACGGTCGCTGGGCATCGAGGAAAAGTTCACGATTATCTAGGAATGATAATGGACTATTCAGAGAAAGGAAAAGTATCGATCAACATGATAGAGTATATCAAGAACATTATCGATGACTTCCCTGAAGAAATCGTGAGCATAAAGACCAGTCCGGCTCAAGATCATCTATTCACCGTCCGAGATCCATCGAAGGCACAACTGCTCCCGGAAGAACAGGCAATGGCTTATCATCATGCGACAGCTCAACTGCTATTCTTGAGCGCGCGCGCTCGACGGGATATACAACCGACGGTTGCATTTTTGACAACTCGAGTCCAAGCCCCCGATGAGGACGACTGGGGAAAAGTAAAAAGGGTACTCGGATATCTAAAGGGGACCATGCACATGCCCCTAATCCTCTCGGCGGACACTTTGACGCTGTCGCGCTGGTGGGTGGACGCGGCCTACGCAGTCCATCATGATTGTAAGGGACATACGGGCGCAGGAATGAGCTTTGGTCAGGGAATGGCCATGAGTTATTCGTGGAAGCAAAAGGTAATGACGAAGAGCTCGACGGAAGCTGAACTCGTAGGAGTGGACGACTCCCTGGGTTACATCCTATGGGCCCGATATTTTATGGAAGAACAAGGATACGATATGGACCCATCCATATTGTATCAGGACAATATGAGTGCAATCCTGTTGGAAAAGAATGGGAAGGCAAGTAGTTCGAAACGAACCAAACACATCAAGGTAAAATATTTTTATATTAAGGAGAAGGTTGACGATGGAGAAATCGAGATCGAACATTGTCCTACTGACCAGATGTGGACGGACATAAACACCAAGCCCAAACAGGGTGCCGTGTATCGTGCTTTCAGAGGGCACGTGATGGGCATCCCAGCGGACTACGTTGACAAAGATTGGGAAGGAAAAGTCAAATCTACTCCTCCCGTCAGTTCAATGCTCCCGGTCCCAAAGGAACCAAAAGCATCGCAGGAGTGTGTTGGAGGAAGTGAGGAAGAAGAAAAAATGACCATAAAATTATCTATCGGAACAGAGAACCTGACTGATGACAGACTGTCAGAATCAGGTTCGCGAGCACCAATCAAAATGATTGATGGTCGCCCTTGGAGCCCGAGTATATATCGCAACCTCAGATTGATAGGAAAGAGTCTAGAGGTAGCGTGGGAGAAGGCGTTCGTTCGTACCTCCCACTTTTAATTATTAATCTTCGTTTACTAAGTTATACACGAGCACCACCAACCGCCATCCCTCGAGCAGGGGGATGGAATAATGCGTTGCATCAACAATCGGGATTGGCCTGAAGTACCAAGTGAATCACAGTAGAGTCCAACATGGAAGTGATATCGGCATTATTGCCATATCCATTGATGAGAGTTTCTACCCAACGCGAAGCCAACTCTGTCGGGGCAAGCTCACGAGCGTGAAGACCAGACATCATGAAGAGGACGCCTTTCTTTGCCTCGGGGACTACGGCATTTCCCGTTATCCTGAGGGCCCAAATGTCATACCCAGAAGTTGCATTCTTTGTCTTGAGATACGAATTTCCAATATCGGACTTGGTAACGTTGAGGCCGTTGATGGTCAAACCCTTCGTCACCATGTCGTCCATCCAGGCGAAGGATCCCAGAAGACTCTTGTAACATGGATAACCCGGAATCATCGCGTACACAGTCGACGATTGAGACATCGTCTCTCCCGTCCCTTCATCATTCTTGAACTCGATCTGACTGTGAAGATCATCCGTGCTTCTAAATCGATCTCGATCGTCCTTCCGATAGTCTTCGTCTTCGGTGTTCTGGCCAACTTGCTCAAACGGGATAGCTCTTCCTCGTCGTGCACCATGAATGAAATCCTGGATGTCGTTTCCGTGATGCGATCGAAGTCGAGTAGGTCAACTTCGGCCGGGAAGCGCGTGACGGTGGATGGGTCCGCATCCGGTGTCAGGATAGTAGCGACATAAACGTGTGGGAAAGAATTTGCGGTGACATTTCTGGTAGTGGCCGCCGTTGTTTCCTTCGCGGTCGCTGTAGTCGATAACGAAGCGAGGTAGTAAATCAGGAAGGGTCGGGCCAATAATTGTTTGAATTTGAACAATTGCATCATGTTGGCTTGAGTGGAGATTATGAACTCCTCGTTGATGCTTTCAATGAGCGGTAACGCCAGGACCGGAGAATTTGGGATGAGGATTCATTGATTAAAATTTGTGAAGTGAAGATGATGTTCTCTTCTCACCTTCTCACTTTTTTGATGAGCTCGGATGGGGGATTTTGTGTGTGTGTGGTGTTTTATGGTGTTGTGGGGACAAAAACAAAAACACACGCCCTTCAACGATCGGGTCCTACGATACGATCGCGCCCTTCCGTTCACGAAAAGTGGAGCAGCCCCCCCTCCCACACATGTGCCCCTTCTATTCTTCTGGATACAAAAGTCCTTCGCTCGCCGTTCACAAAAAAAAATCAACTGCGGATCAATAACATCAGTAATACTTTCTCGTGACTGGTGTCGCTAATAGTGCACATTACGAATGATTCCCGCTGTTTTTTCCATGAGAAAAAAATGTGAATGAAATGCGGGAAGGGCACCGCTCGCCTCCGCCATCATGACACCGGCATCGAGAGGCCTCGCGAGGAGGAATGCTCCCTCCAACGGCCACGGCCATCCCCTATCCCCCCACCCGCCACCGCCGCCGCTTCCGACATCCCCGCCAAAACGGCGGAGGAGACGACGTCGTCATTCGGATCCGTCGAAATTGCTCAGTATCGCGATCGTGTGCTTCGTCGTCATCGCCGCACCGACGTTCTATGCGATCAGGCAAATGATGCCCTCGTCGGGCGATGGAAGCGGCGGCGGCACTAGCATCAGAAGCGTTCGATTCGTTACGAAAAAATGGAAGGACAGAAGACGGACGGAGAGGAGACAGGATGGGATGGGCAACGTCGTCGTCGTCGATGCACCCCCCGCGAAAAAGGCGTCACCGTCGTCCGTCGCGAACGACGTCGTATCGGGGGGGGTGTGGGGGGTGGACGAGGGAGATCGAAACGACCGCCGCGAATCGAGGCACGCATCCCGATACGTGCCGAAATATCCACCGTCGATCGTAGGGTACGACATGTACGACTGTCCGTACATCCCTCCCGTGGGATATCCCAGGGCGTGGAGGGCGTCGGAGGTATTGGGATCGTGGCCCCCCCGGGACGTCGACGTGATCGATTACGAAAGAAGCAGGGAGGTGCATCAGGGACTGTGCGTATTCGAATACGCGATACATCTCGATAGGGCGAGGGCGTATCGCGATGCCGAATTACCATTCGTCATCCGGGGCGATCCGAACGTGATGGACGTCGTTCGTCGATGGGAGGACGATGACGATTACCTCATGGACGCCTTCGGGATCGATGATGCGAAGTATAAAGTCGAGAGGTCGCCTAATGTTAATTTCATGTGGTATCGTCTACGGGGGAATAATGGGAGTGGAGTGGGCGGTGGCGGGGGGAGGGGTAAGATGGGAAAGGTGGGCCATGTTTCCCCCAAAATGATGGACTTCGTTTTGCCCCCGAACGACGAGGTCGAGATGACGTATGGCGAGTGGCTCGAGCACGCGTTGGAGAGGGAGGGGAGGGCGCTCCATGACGAGGACATGATCGCGAGGGCCGCATCGTTGAGGGAGCGGAGGATGATAATGAAGGATCATCGCACGGGGAAGAAGGGGGACCTTCCCCCCCCCGACGACGATGCGGCGGTTGCGGCGGCTAGGAACGGGAACGACGAAACGGACGACGGCGATAGTGAGGAATCGAAACGTCAGAAATACTACTATTTCAGGGTGAATGCCAACCTCCACGAGGTCGACGATCCGTCGTCACCGAGCAATTTCCTATACGACGAGCTATCCTTCCTCGACCCGCGCAGGCCGGAATCGGAATTTTACATCGTCGATCCGAAACAGCAGCGCGGGATCAACTGTCGTTTCGGCATGCGGGGGGTGACGGCCGCGAATCACTTCGACATGTCTCGGAATACCATCGCGGTATTGGGGGGGGAGAGGAGGTACGTTCTCGCGAGTCCGAATCAGTGCGATAAAATGGGACTGTATCCAGTGGGTCATCCGAGCGTACGTCACTCGTCGTTCGATTGGGGCGATCCGACGGAGCGTGCCAAGCGTCCGGATTTCGAGGACGCGCTGCTGCAGGAGGTGGTATTGCACGGTGGCGACGTGCTGTACCTACCGACCAACTGGTTCCACTTCATCGTCAATTTGTCGTTGAATTACCAATGCAATGCACGAAGCGGCACGACGTTCGAGAATGCGGACGTCGTGGGCGAGTGCGGGTTCAAGATGAAGCCGAGCGATTTCCGCGTGCAGTAAATAATTGTGCGAATAATCATATTGAGTGTGCATGAAGAATTGAGCCTTACATCGTTCAGTAAAACGGGAACTCTGTCCTCCCACGTCGCAGCAAGCTCGTCGTCCGGAATCGTTCGAGGGCGTGACGTTTCTTCAACATTCCTAGAAAACCACTATGAAGCGCAACATGCGATTTGTTTAGATGTCAAACTAATTCTGGATAGCAGTCACTATCCGTGGGCTATCATCACTTTGCGCTGCACATCGCCTATCGCACTATTTATTCGTGTCTTTTATTTGCCCTAAAGAAACTGTAAAAAAATCACAAAGCTATGAAAATTTCGCACCAACGATAACGTGGGACACTCTGATATTTTTTGATGTAGCAATGTTGGTAGAAGGGAGACATGAAATCATGGCCATCAGGCAACGACTCGCCGCCGCCAAAGCGCGGGCGTCGTCCGCGACCAAAGTGATGGAGTCGGCGTGCGAAGTTGAGGAGTCATCGCGGAGGATGATTGTGATTGCAATAAAGAACAAGCGAAAATGCAAAGAAGTACATTGAAGTCGCGAGGGAACATTTGGCAAGCTCCCACAAGGAGGTGAGGGCAGTGGAAGCACAGCTGAAGGAGACTGAAGCAATATGGGAGGTTATCGATGTTGATATGCCGTCGCCAGTGGCTGCTTCACCAAAACGGAAAAGTTTCGGTGACATCTTTCTGCCAAATCTATTCGAGGATCAAATAAAGAACCTGCTCAATGCAATGACAAAGGAGAGTTTGAAAAATTATCTACACAATGTGCGATATTCCCCTACTGAGTTACGAAAAGTTAACATTGATGACCGAGTAAGTGTACAAGAAGCGATTACCAAGCCGAGCGTTTCTGATATGTATCCCAACCTGTGCTAGAGACTGAGCCAGACATGCACATTCAAGGTGCATAATTATGCTTATGAAATGATCACTTTAAAGTGAATTCTATTGAACAAGTGTGAGGATGAATTCAACAAGCTAGATATTTCTAAGGATTTGAATATATGGAGGAAAAGGAGTACGACGAAGAGGACAGGTTTTACTGAAATGGAACGGGCTGAGAAGGAGGAAGAACTGGAGTTGAAAAGGAAATAGTTTAAGAAGCGTATATTGGGCAACATCAAATTCAGTAAGTGCCTTGAACACATTTTGCGCATTATCTTCTCCGTTGCACATTTTGTAAAAGCGAGGTTCTGTATTCATTCGATCCTCAAAATCGACGACGATGGCTTGCGCACACAGTCTGGCGAGGACGGCGAGATGGACAAAGATGATCACGAGGCTCTTTACAATCTCCTCAGGACAATAGGTGGCGCTATCGACAATACAAATGCTCGACCGTACATGACCGTTTACTTTGACAAAATTGGTAATTTTAGCGATGACAAGGCTCTTAGCTCAGGGTTGCGTTTCATGTATAAGGATTTGATCGAGATGCGCTCCATGGGATGGCATAGTTGAGGCGTGAGTTGGAGGTTCGATATAATATGTTGGCCTAGTTGGCTAGAACTGCCAATGTTCAGCAGCATGGCGCGCACTGGTATGATCCCAGCTCCAGATGCTTGATGCACTAATAAGTGAATTATCTGATGGGGTGCGATGTAACTTGATTCAGACTTCTTTACTATTTACAAACGCCGATTGTCGATTGACTTCTCATTTCGGGCGGGTGGACCGACGCACTCGATGGGACGTTGTCCTCTCGAGAGGACATCGACACCCCCTGTCGTTGTCTATTGCGTTCACCATTACCCAGCCCCTCATCTTTCGCCGCCGTTTGTCGCCTCGTCAAAAATCCTCGAAATCCACGACATCGCATCGAAGCGAAACAAGCGCGACGCAGCAGCCCCCCTCACGCGGATCGAGCGAAAAGACGCTTCTCACGTAGAACAAACACCATCTTCTTCCTGAAGTACCACCCTACCCTTACCAAGATGTTTGAGACACGGAGTCTCTACGGTTAGGGCCCACTTGAACTGCTCCCTCGATACCAAAACTCTTCATACAGCATCGCTTTTCACAGGGCATAACTATTTCGTTTTACCGAGAGAGCACGAGTAAAACGGGCGCCCGAACTTTTCTCATTGTCCCGAACTGACATTCTTCGCCGAATCCGCCACCCACGACACCGCCGGTTCGTCCTCCAACCTCACCCCACCTCCCGATGAAAATAACAACCCGTGCTCCTCGAACCAATGTTGTATCCACTCGCGACATCGGTCGTACTGGTGCAATACCGGCGCAATACGGGCCGGACTGCCATCCAACTCGTGGGGGTTGAGTATCAGATCAGTAATGGGATCGAAGGCCATCATGTCCATACGTCCGGTACGCGATCGTACGTCCTCGATCGACGAGTCGACGCACGGCGTACCGATCGTCAACACCGGTCCGGTGCCCCATGGCAACGTCCTCGTCGTGTTGATGCTCCCGAACCTTCCCCGATAATACATGTGATTCATCGTCCATTGATCCGTGGAATGCGGACTTCGACATTCCGCCCTGTTATTGCGATTATTCCTACGGAATTCGTCCACGAGCACGGATAGGAAACGATGCATCCCACGTCGCGATCCAATGACGGTGCCGGAGCAAAGCATCGGACGATTCGACAATTCGTAAGCGCGCACGACGTCCTTTCCATAACACGGTACGGTGTGATATTTAAATCTATGGCTCGATCCCAAATTCGTCGCCCTGTGCGGTCGACTATTCGGCAATGTGTTGGTATGACCCGCGATCTCCTCCACGAATAGCAGGTCGTGCCCCGCCCCGCCGACATTCCCGAGTAGCGCGAACGGATCGGATTGGAAGAATATATCTCGCGTGTCGATGACCATGCTCCATCCCGTGCAGGATTCGCACGCGTACAACCACCGTCTTGCCATCTCGTACCGTCCCCACTCAAGCTTGAGGTCCTCTAATCCACCGGAGCACCTGGCGCGTACCGCGTTCTTCCCCCCCTCCTCGCCCCTCCCGTCGAGAATGGACGGATCGCAATCGACCACCTCGACAGCATAGTAGGTAACACCCATTTTGTCCAAGTATTCCCGTTCCTTCCGCGGGATGTTTGGATTCACGCCCATGATCACGTGACCGTCGTACCCGGCATTCCGGAGCGATCCAACAAGTCGACGCCAACCGGTCTCGAATTTCGGATACGATGCCAATCCAAGTATGGCGTTATTTCCGGGAGGTTTGGGAGATTGATGCAATAGGACTTCCGACGGGGGTGGGACGTATTCCGTCATCAATTTTCTGACCTCGATATCGCGGTCGTCGGGATCCCCCCCCTCTCCCTCCTCCGCGATGCGTACGATGGGGAGGTTGACGTATTTATCGCGACGACCCGCGAGGAACTCGTGGGGGGTGAAGGACGTGATCGCATCGCCGGCGTCGCCGCCGTCGACGTCGTACCGAGTCCTCGCGCCGTCGACGACGTCGGGGCGTCCGCGCGTCGACGACGGCGTTGTCGACAGTGACGATCCGACGATCGACTCGTTGGATATGAGGAGGAGGGTTTGGACGATTAGCAATGCGACGATGAGCAATGCGAGCAGACGCGAGAGCGCTCTCGGCTTCATCAAATGACAATGTGGAGATGTTATGCGATGATGAGGCGTTGGAAAATTATTTACTACAGTTGTATGAATAATTTCCTTATGGCAGATTCCAAATATTGCACCTTGATGACTACCTGCATCGGTTCTTCCCCCTCGTTCCTTGGGGGAATCGTTTTTTTTTGCCATATGGCAAAAATGCCCTAGATTAAAGTATGGGGTCCTCTGTGAAGTTTTTCCTGTAGGAGATCAAAGAGTCCCGAGTCGAATCTGGGGCAAATCTGGGGCAAAACTGGGGCATTTCTGCCATACATTTTTGAGTGGTCACACATAACATAACAAGTAACAAGTAGCAGGTAAAAGTACGCACCCCCTCCCTCTTCATTGTTGAGCGATCCCTCTTCATTGTCGAGCGAGCGTCGAGACATCGTCGTCGCTCCTCCTCCTCCATCCGTCATCGTCGTCGTCGTTGATTGTCGGTCGGTCGCCGCGCGCCTCCCCCGATCCACGTGTCCTCGGAATGGCGGGGATAGGAGGAACATCCCGTCGTCGGTGGGATGAACGCAGGACGACAACGAGGAGGACGAGGACGAAGACGAGGACGACGTCTTCCCTCGGCGTCGGCGAGCGTACCATGTCGAACGTCAACGATGACGAATACAACGAATATTACCTCGACGATGGGGGAGGAAGGGGCGCGGCGCCATACGACATCACTCGCAATCTCTTCCCCGAGGAGCGGGATGGGGGAGGGATCGGGAAACGCCTGTCGTCGAGGAGCAGGATGGGGCGTCGCCCTCCACCGCGGTCATCATCATCCTCGCCGACGACCGGTGGTGGCATTGGGGGGCCGTTTTTGTACCCCTCGGCCTTTCAAGAGAATGAGAAGTCCGAGATGAACGATCGTCCTCCCCCGAATTACGCCGGCATGACGTCGGGAGGAACGATCACGAGGAAGGCAAATACGGGTATGGGGGGGGGATGGTACGACGATGGCGCGAATGCGAAATACCGTCGTACCGCCATGAACGACGATGAACGCGTTCGGGGGGCAAGGGGAGGAGGGGGGGGGGAGGGAGTTCGCGATTTGCGTGGGAGGGAGGATGGTGTGGACAAGACGACTGCGTCCTTGTTATTTCGACGAATGACGCCCGAGCGACGACAAACGGGGGGTCATGGGGACAACGACGATGGCGGCGGCGATTATGGCGGTGGTGATGCCGATGTTAGAAGTCGCCGGGAGGACTCCTCGGGAGAGCGTTGTCGCCCGGGCACGACGAGCGATTCTAGTTCGCCCCGGGGGGGTTTGTCGAGGAATTTCGGTATTGACCTTAGCCGTCCTGTTGCAAGGAGGGAAGAAGATTCCCGTGCACAATGTGTGGCAAACGAGTGGCCGAAACTGAAGTCCCCGGGCGCAGGGAGGCTCGCCTCGGAAGGACCGGGGGATCAGGGGGGAGGACTAGGTAGTAAATCTCTGTGTAATAAAACAGATGCTGATCTTTCTGAGTATCCAGTGAACAGGTCGTCCGCAGGGGTGCTCGCCAAGTCGCCTCTTGGGCAGCGGGACATCCGTTCCATGTTTCCGAAGGCTCGGGCTTTGTCCGAGACCGCGGCGATACTAGAGAAGGATGGTTTCGAGGAGGCGGCTACCGCTATTCCAGAGGTGGGCTGTCTAGGGCAGGAATCGACTTTCATTGTTAGTGCAAATGGGGCATCGTCGATGGAGTGNAAGTTATACACGAGCACCACCAACCGCCATCCCTCGAGCAGGGGGATGGAATAATGCGTTGCAACAACACCAACACGAAGCCCATCTCTCTATTGTGAACGCGCCGGGGCGATAGTGTTAGTAAACGTTATAACTTAAACATGATGAGGTCGAGAAATGTTATAATGCTGCTGCCTACGGCGACCAACTTTGTATTCGGGGAAATATCTGCATCATCATTTACATACAATGTAAGGGGGAGGTGTCGCATCAACTCTCGCGTTCTTGCCGCCCATCGTCGACTTCGCGAACACAATATTCGCGTCATAACAAATGAATGCAATCCTCGATCTAAATATGGACGGGGGTCTCTCGTCCATTTTTCGGGAACTCGTAAATGTAGCCACCTACACGAATCAATGCTGGATGTACAAGGCGACCATGATGAAGAATCGCGGACGCTCTCCGAGATAATGAAAGAGTCCTATAGATATGGCGAAACCGACGGAGTGCAAGATGCATTGAAATCGAACAGAATCCTAGCCGCCCTGACGGCTCAGCACGATGCAGTGGATGTCGCAGGTCGGCTGATAGGCGCCGCAGTCGATGCCGCCGGTAAGGACAGGGGATGCCTGGCCGGCATAATCAATAGCCTTCTGGCATCGTGTTGCGGAGACGACGATGAGGATGACGATGATATCCGCGAGCATAATTCATCGTCGGTCTATCCCGAAATTTCCTTGGCAATACTAAACCTCGTCGACGAAATGCATTCGAAGGATTCAACATCCATGGTGACGCCTGACATCGTATCGCTATCCCTGGTGTACTACGCACTCAGTAATCCTACTCATATACGACGTAGTAGTAGTAGTCAAAACGTGGAATTCGTGTCGCAATCCAAAGTAATTCTGGATAGGGCGCGAAGGATGGCAAAGAAGACGGCGGGATCGCAACGCCGAAGGGCATTGGTGTCCGAACGCCGCAGGGGGGGGCACAAAGGCGACTCTGATGCCATAATCGATGCGAAGCGAACAGAGGGCGATCTCCAAATGCTCCATGGACCCGATATTCGCGTATTGCATGAAACGTCCGACGCAATCGTAATATCCAAGCCGGCGGGCATGGTTTGCTATCACGCCAAACAGACCGGGGCTGGGAAGATCACACCCTCGAGGAAGAAGAAAATTCGCGCCTCCCCTTCTACCAAAAATAATGCCACCGATCCCGATAACGGCGGCATCGTCATCAATGGCGGAGCGAAGAGGATGGACATCAGCCTCGTCGATGCTCTGTTGGATTGCTCCGTCACGCTATCCACGTTGAATCCCACCGCTAGGGGGATCGTTCATCGATTGGATCGCGGCACGTCCGGATGTCTCGTCCTAGCTAAGACGGATGAGATGCACATGAGATTGGTCGCGTTGTTTTTCCTGCGTCGGTCCAAGAAGGAGTATTTCGCACTCGTTCCCGGATGCAGTACTATTCATGGTAGCGCTAGCGACGTCGTGGGTGGTGAGGATGATGGTTCCCATATCGGAAGGAGAAATCTACCATTGTCACTTGGCTCGTCCGGTGTGATCGATGCCCCCGTGGATGGACGACCAGCGCGTTCATCGTATCGAGTGACGAGGGTATTCGGAAAAGAGGAACAATCGTCATCGTCGTCGTCCGACGCTCTTTTATTGGAAGTGGCAACGCTCACCGGGCGGAAGCATCAAGTACGCGTGCACTGTGCCAGTCTTGGTCATCCGATATTTCTCGACCCTTTGTATGCATCGTCATCCATACTGAGGAGGAACGCCTCACGGGCCGGAGAGAAAGGTCAGAAGAAGAGACGGAGCCCGTCGGCAGTCACAACTCATGACATTGCAGATCCAGCCCCTCCCAGGGCGATTGTCGATGCAGTTGAAAAGTTCAAGTTTCAGGAGCGTTTCTTTCTTCACTCTGCACATCTCTCAATTAGAGAGGTGGGCATATCCGCGATTGCTCCGCTGCCTCAGTGGTGGATTGATACCATGGATCAATTGAATTAAATTTGTCATAAAACCATACTGCACAAGGCCCCATTCTTCCTTACCTAGTTTTGATTTAATTTTATAACACACCAGTCATGCCTCCTAACTGGCGCTGGGAGCTGGGCTAGTATCGAATAACTCAACTTGATTATATTGGTTCAGAGTTCTCCTGGCTCCTTGAAACTACCTGTGATGTATTGTTTGATTTTCCTTGCTCTTTGGAACTATTTAATGTAGTATTTGCTAGAGATAGCTTAGGTAGTGTCACCAATCTAGGCCAAAATAGATGCACTGCATTTGCTTATGGGCATTAAAAAGTTAAATACTAAGCTGTAAGTTGCAGCTTTTATATGGCGCAATCATGTCTTTAGTGTGACCATTATTTGTTGGTATTAATATTAATAGTTGGGGAGATATTTTTATACCATCTGTAGCAGCTAATATCAGCAGATACATAATATCGAATATTCGGATCTAATAT
>JALLBA010000558.1:0-16360 GCA_036939675.1 Cyclostephanos invisitatus
GAGGAACAAGCTTGGAAGTAGACTAATATGGTGTGACAGAAAAAAAGATATGTGATTTGGCCCAACCTTCTTGATGACATTAGGTGAGGTTATTGAATGACCAGTCTTTTTAGTGAGGCAAACAGATGATTAATTCTTTATTGGTGTAGCCATAAAATTGATAATCGGAATGGTGAGGCTAGAGGATCACGTAGAAATAGAAAAAAACATTTCTTAATCCTGGATTTTGGTGAGGCCAAAGGATCACTACAAAAGTGAGTGTGGTCCATGAATAGACTTCTTCATCTATGGGGTGCATTTAAAACATTTTTCCTAAAAATTATTTGGATTCACTGCCAACCGCGCAGCCCCAGCACCATTGCCACATTGCATTGACCCGTTGATTTTGCGACGATTCCCAACTAAGATATCCAAAGGAACCCTGTCGCCAGCATTCATCTCCCTGAGACCCGGAAAGCAGTGCAGGATCCCGCAATCATGTGATCGCAAAGCCAGTGGTGATAAATGAGGGAAAATGGTGCACTAAAGATCATTGGAGAGGAATCTTTTGGGCTGATCATAGCAATCTGTGCTATGAATTGTCTGGTACCCTACACAAATAGATGAGCTATTCGAAATGCAACTGCAAAGTTATTTGAAGTCTTCGTCATAAATGTTACATCATCAGAGAGCGGAAGCAACTGGGCGAAGAGGAGAGTGAGTGTGCTCTAAACTTGGGTGCGAAAAAAAAAATTAATTCTAAGAACCTCGGGATTAGCCAGATGCGCCACCATACAAATTGAGTCAATTGAGAGCAATGAGACGAACTAATAGCTTCGTTTATATCCGTTTTGTTGGCTGTCGTACATTATTTGATCTCTCTCTCCCAGTCATAATTTCTTGCTCATGTATGGCCCATCGAGCTCGTACCCCATCTTCCTGTAGTAATGACGCGTGCCCACGCCCGATATGACCAGGATCTTCGAGCTACCGTGCTCGTCGCGTGCTATACGTTCCGCCTCCTCCATCAAGAGCATGCCGAATCCCTGGTGTTGGAATCGGGTCGGATCTCGTCCGGACACCGCCACCGCCGTGCCGTACACGTGCAGCTCCCTGTTGCGGTTCGAAAACATGACGTGTTGTTATGTCGCGTGGGGGAGTTTTAGATCGGATGATATCGCGCACCCCCCCAAGAAATTCAACGGCACAAGGTCTATATTTATGTATCTCACCTCACGATTGATGATGGCACCTCCGATATCTCCGGCCTGAACGCAACAGAGCTCGCCTTCCTGAGTCTCAACAAGCCAATGAGTATATCCTTCGCGGGATCCTCGTACGATAGGAACGTCTCCCACCCCCCGTTCGCGACGTAATCCCTCCGTATCAGTTCGACGTCGTCCGGACTCACCGACTCCTGTATCTGCTTCATCCCCACCTCCCTCGTTCGTATGTCCTTGCACGGCAGGTCGAGGTCGCGCATCCGCGCCAGCGACAGTTCGCGCAAATTGCCATGTTCGACGCCTGAGCTCACCAGGGGCATGGGGATGTCACGCTGAATCCTATACACCCTCGTCCACGGCGGGACCATCGCCATCACGCTCGCGGTCAACTCGACCAATTCGTCCGGGGTGTAATTGACGTACCGCCCGGTCTTCCACAATTCGTACAAACCCGTCCCGCGTATGACGAGGGTCGGATATAGCTTGAGCCCGTCCGGACGAAAATTCGGATTCTCGAAGAATTCCGCGAAGCCCACGAGGTCCCTCTCCAATCCGGTATTCGGCAGATCCGGCATCATGTGCGTGACGACCTTGAAGCCGCAATCCTTGGCCAGGTGGAACGAGTTGGACACGGCGCTGACGGTATGTCCGCGATTCGTCTCGCGCGCCACGCTCTCGTACACGCTCTGTACGCCGATTTCGATGCGTGTGCATCCGTACCCGAGCATCTCGCTCAGGTGCGGCTTGAGGCAGTAATCCGGCCGCGTCTCGATGGTGATGCCTATGCACTTGATCGTGGACTGCTCGGAATACCGTACGGCCTCCTCGACGCACGAGCTACGATGGCCGCTCAGCGCGTCGTGTAAATTACGTATGAAGTAATCCTTGTACGCCTTATCGAGGCTCATGAAGGTCCCGCCCATGACTATGAATTCGACCTTATCGACGTCGTGTCCCAATCCGCGCAATTGAGCGATGCGACCGCGAGTCTGACCGTACGGATCGTACCGCGCCCGTATCGCCCTCATGCTCGTCGGCTCGTATCCTGTGTACGCCTGCGTCGAGTATTCGAAATCCGAATCCGGACCGCCGGGACAGTAAACGCAAACGCCACCGGTCATCGCGATGTGAGGACAGCGATGGGGCTTGCTCATGACGGCCACGACCGCCACCCCGCTCGCCGTCCGTACCGGCTTCTGTCGCAGGAACGGCAGTAATTTCGGACGGTACTCGATGGGTATGGAGGATAGGATGTCGGTCAATTTCGGCACGCCGGGCAATTTGTAAGATCGCGCGGTCTTGGCCTTCAGCGCCGTGAAGTTGAGGGACCGACCGGCGTCGTATGCAGTGATCAAAGTTTGCACGATCTGGGATACGGCCAGGGCGTAGTTGGTACTGGACGACATGGCGACGAGGTCGTTGACCTTGCCATCGTTGGATTTGTTCCCGCCGCTGTTGGCGGTGTTCGTTCTCGGGCCCTTGTTGGTACGACGGTTATTATTGTTATTATTATTCGCCTTGCGTGACCTGTCGTGAATTCTGACCGCGCCCGCATCGTCGTCGTCGCGATCGTCGTCGTCCTCGACGGCTGCAACGACGGCGACGGCAGCGACGGCAGTGTCGCATGGCGGCTCCGACGTCATGATTGATATCTATTTTAGTAGATACTAACGAATCCCACAATTTTTGGGCTTTTGGCCTCGGCGATCCCGATTGGCTGTTATGAGGGATGGGTAAAGTTTGAAGGTATTATGGTGGCGGCCATCCATCAATATTCCAACACCATCATCGCATCATCGTCAATCCTCACGCAGCCCCTGCCTCCTTTGTTCTCATGATGAATGAGAGTGCCTTCATGGCTCGAGATGTGTTGGGGTTGGGGTTGTCGATTATGTTCGTTCTCTATGTGAGCATTCATACGTACTCCCGTCCAAGTAATGACCCCATTATTTTATTCCCTTTCGTCTGTCCGTGGTCACACACTGCCGCGGTCCATCCTTGTCGTCATCGCCCTCCATTCCGCAACAACCGGGCCCCGCATCGGATTTGGGATTGTTCTTTTACTCGCACTCTTTAGACCCCGCTCTTCTCTTCCAACGACGACGCGGCCCATTCACCATCATCATCTCTCATTCGCTCTTTTCGAACCATCGACGTGTAAGCCCGCCGCGAATTCCGTCCAAAGCGCCATTCCTCCAACTCGCACACACACAACATCATGGGCAAGGCGAAGAAAACTCGTAAGTTCGCGGTGGCGAAGAAGGTCATATCCCCCAAGGACGCTCGGTTGAAGTCCAATCTGACGAAGGACAAGGCCGACCCCAACGGCGGGGGGAAGAATAAGAAGAACAACGAGTCGTCGATAACCGCGGGCGGCAAGAAGGCACGACACGTCGATCAGGCGATGAGCGCGCTCTTTTTCCAGTACAATACGCAGTTGGGTCCACCGTATCACGTCCTGATCGATACGAATTTCATAAACTTCTCGATAAGGAACAAGATGGACGTGATACGATCGATGATGGATTGCCTCCTCGCCAAGTGCATACCCTGCGTCACCGATTGCGTCATGGGCGAGCTCGAGAAATTGGGTTCGAGGTACGGAGTGGCGTTGCGACTCGCCAAGGATCCGAGGTTCGAGCGCGTCCCGTGCGGATGCAGGGGGTGTTACGCCGACGATTGTTTGGTGAACATGGTGACGAATTGGCGATGCTTCATCGTGGCCACGTGCGATAAGGAATTGCGAGGGCGGATACGGAAGATACCCGGCGTGCCGTGCATGTACATTAGCAGTCACAGGTACACCGTCGAGAGGATGCCGGAGGCATTCGGCGCTCCCAGGTAGGATGGACTATGACACCGTAGGATGGACTATGACACCCGCGAGACGGGCGAGGGGGGGGGGGGGGGGGGGGGGGGGGGGGGGAACAAGGAGAGGATTGTTTGTTCGGGGCGGGGTGGAGATGAGAATCAGAGAGGGGGCACAGAGAGGGGGTGAGGAGGCTCTACGAATAATGGGGGGTCGTTTCCTCGCGGGACGATACCGTTCATTCGCGTTGTGACAAACAATCGCATCGAGAGCGAGCTACACATTAATCTACATACTTTTCTTGAGACCACCATATATTTCTATATATTCGGGGCGAAACAAAGGTATTTGCTATTTATGGGTTACTTCGGTTTTTAGGGCACTATTTTCCGTAGGACGGCTCCTTCTCCTCGGTTCCTCGATTCCACGTTGAGTCTTCCCAAAAGAACTTGTATTCAGAAATGCATTTCGGGTGGATTGAGTGATCGGGGTGACGCGTATCTCCTCTTTCCCAGCCCTCTCCTTAGCGGCTCCTTCTCGGCCTTGAGTAGAGCAACCTTTTCCAATGTGGCAGTCTTCTCGGCTTCCTCGCGGGCCTGCTTCGCTGGTCTAGCGGCGATGGTCTCCTCCGCGGCCTTACGTAGCGCCGCGCCTGTATCGAGCGATTGAGAGAACGAGGAGGCGGCAATCTGCGACATCTTGGGTTCGATGGCGGCGACGCCATCCTTCTTGCGGGTGGCGACATCGCCGGCAGCGGAGGCACCCCCGACCCCCGCGACGGCGATGACCGGAGACGTCGTCGCCGTCGTAGTCGTCGTCGCCAGCGCAGTCGATTTCCCCCTCGAGAAGTCGATGGGATTGCCGTACTTGTCGGTGATGATCAGCGCCTTGGACACGCGCGGCGCCGGGGCCATCGCTCCACCCTGGTACTGATGCGCCGTGTCGGGTTTCAAGTACAATATCGACTAACAGAAACAGAATGTTTCAAAAGTGTGAAATTTTCACGAAATTTTCACACCGTAATTTCACAGCAACACAGCTAGAAAGGGGTGATAATAACACAGATGCATCAGACTGGCTCTATACAAAAAGAAATGAATCCTGCAAGCTGGGATGCGTCGGATGTTGAGAGGTGGGCAAGGCAAGTTGGGCTGACTGAGAGAACCATCATAGCACTTAGTGATCGTGAGATCGATGGGCCAACGTTGGTGACTCTAGAGAAAGATGAGTTGAGATCAGAGCTTGGTATTGTGTCTCTGCCAGCACGGAGGTACATCTGGGACCTCATTCTGATGTTGCGTTCCCATCAGGACGGTACTGATCGTGTCACAGCTATCGACGTCCTCGAGGAAGAGATACGATCGCTACCTCTTCAGGTCTCCGCGGATGCGTCTGCTGGTGAGTATAGTTTGGAAACAGACGCGGAAGTGATGAGCCAACTCTGGACGGATGCCGCCCGACAGAGGCAGATAATCACGGATCGCATCATGGCACTTAACCTACAATCTGATGGGGGTCAGCAGGCCTACGAAGACGCAGAACTTGCTCGTACCGAACAGGAGAGACTCCGGCAGCTTAGTATTCAGTCAGAGTTCGACCGTAGGTATGCGCATTCTCTTGATCGAAATGGCAACGAACGTCCTGGATTGAACAGCGAGGAGGAAAAGAAACAAATTGCTACTCATTTTGGAGTTTCAATCGAACCATGCGTCAGCAATAAAGTGGACGTCGTAGGTACATTTATTCAATCACGTCGAAGTATTTTGTGCCAACTTTTTGTACTGACAGAAGATAATGATTGTTTGCGTATTTTTGAGCACAGAAGCCATGTCCAATGGGCATATCAGACTCATCCCCCGTTTGCAAGACATTGAAGAAGCCAATGATACCAAGGTTGATATGTCAGAAAGCACTGCGGTCGCAACACGTGACTTCTTGAATAAGCTGCCTTTTGTTGACCACTGTAATGTTTGTTACGAGGAACAGAGACATGGCTTCGTCCTTGCTTGCGAGCACTGCCTGTGTATTAGTTGCACAAGAGATCTCTTCTTTGCCGCAGTTCGAGACTCGTCACTCCTTCCACTTCGCTGTTGCGAGTTGCCTATCGACATGAACATAAGCCGCCATATCTTGCCTGCAGATGATGCTGACACTCTAATGCTGAGAATGGCCGAGCGCGAGGCAACGAATAAGATGCATTGCCCAACTTGCAGCAAGTTCATTAACCTTGATTATGTTGACGACCAGGAGTCAACCGAACTCATGTGTATCTGTAAGACTGTATTGTGCATAAGCTGCAAATCAACTTCACATCCGATGTTTTCTTGCGCCGAGAATAGAGCTGCCAAGGACGGCGATGACACCCTCTTGCTTGAGTTGGCACGACAAGAAGGATGGAAGCAATGTCCTACGTGCAATGTAATGATTGAGCTCAGTCACGGTTGTAACCACATAACTTGCTCATCTTGTAACCATGAGTTCTGCTTCCAATGTCAGTCGCCATGGGCCGCGAGCATGTGTTCCACTAGGGTATGCGCTGTGTGGGATGAAACGCGCCTCGTGGCCGCCGGCGAGGCTCGGATTGAGGCAGAAGAACATGCAATGCAAAGAGCAATACCAGCGGCAGCCCGCGCAGAACATGTCCAGAGAGCTATGCGTGCCCTTCAAGCAAACGAAGGATGTGATCACGAGTGGATTAGGAGGTGGGGCAATCTTGGAAATTGCGAACGTTGTGGTTATGACCTACCATGTTATGGCATGAGATGTGTTTCAGACTGCGAGACAACAGTTTGTTTCACTTGTGCAAGCTTTCGTATTCCAAGGAGAGGATGGCGTTAGGGAGATGAGGGGGAAAATTGGTTGACGGTCAGTCAAGGAGATTTGCTCTCTGCCCTTGCGACTTATCTTTGCAGTAAACATGTTTGTAGCATTGTGATGATATCCATAAAAACGAAAATGCATCTAGAATTTGATTTGGAATTAGTTATCGGAAGGCAATCATTTTATTTATCTAGATTATCTGGTACAGTAGAGGGTTACGTTGGTCGATGCTTCCGGGCTTGACAGGCATGACTCCCCCCGCCCCCCTCCCCGCGTCTTCGTTCCTCTGAACTCTATCGAGAGAGCCCCAAGGCCCATTACCAGTTTGTCGATGTTTGCACCAGTACGATGTAATGTGGTTAGCAACTCAGACCAAAAATACCGACCTCAACAATGTGAATACATACACACACCCCTTCAGTTGACTTGTCTCCCCATTCTGTCTGCCATGTCAAGAAATGATGACATGGCCCGCATTACGAATCTATAAGAAGTATCGCCTCTGGCATGGGCGACTGCATACAAATGGAACAAAAGAAAGAGGGAAACGAGAACGGTGATTCGGTATTTTAATGTCATGTATGAAGTATTATTAGACTTGAAATATGCACGTGAGGGTGCGTGTTAAAAAATCGAATTAAGACCTCTGCGCTGTCCACGAGCGATTTTAAGGCAAAGCGCATCGATGCCATCATCTTTGCATCCCCATTCCAATCTGGTAGAGACTATGCTCTTACCAAGTATGATCAATGCTCCCTCGTTGCCTCGGCCACCTCCATGATTGTCGCTGACGTCGTCGTCGTCGTCATCGTCCCCCCTCCATTTGCATTCCCGCCTTCCCCATCGTCGATCGGAGAGACCACCGCATCGGCCTTCCTCCTAAGCGCCACCACCTCCCCCTCCAACGATAACAACGCCTTCCCCAATCGACGATTCCTATCGACGAGGACCAAGCGTCGACGCGTCGCGCCTTCCAATTTGCGCATCGCCTCCATCTGTTCCTCCATCCTCGTGCCGTTGATCCCGTCGACGATGCGCCTCTGTCGTTCCACCGACGCCTTCGTCGGATTCAGATAATGATTCTCGAGGAGGGTATGGTATTCGGCATAACGCGACGGTGTCTCGTACATTCGTTGGAGGTCGAGGTTGGCGTACCGTATGCGTTCGAACTCGAAGCGTGCCTTCGCGTTCGCGATGGACGAAAGTAAACGCGATGATTCGTCGTCCACATTCGCGCTGTTGCTCGAGGGAGGGGAAGATTCGAGTTCATCATGGTAACGGTCGAACGATGACCCGACGTCGGTGTGGGGGGGGGGCGTCATCCCCTCGTCCTTCCCCTCCGCGACGGCCCGTCGTCTCGAGACTAGCAACTCGTAGGCGGAGTGGGCGAGGGGGGCCCTCGATGCGAAATCCCCCCGCGACGACGACGCATTCTCCTCATCGACGCTCGTTACCTTTTTCGCGACGGATGACAGTATCCGATCGAGGGATGGGTGGTGCCCGCTCCCCCCCCCCGCGCTCTGACGTAGCTCCTCCTCGATGAGGGACAGCGCGTATTCCTCGTAATTAGGATCGAGAGTTTCGACGTAGGGGAGGGCGTCCAGGACTATATTCTTCCCGATGATCAAGGAGGAGGTGCCATCCTCGGCGGGGCGGACGACGAGGGCGGTGTCAGCGCTCATGGTGCCTTGGTCTCAAGAGATAATATTCCTGACAATGAACGATTATGGTGGCGACGGCCAGGCACTTTTGAATACTTACGTACACGTAATTACTTACCTAATAATTAAAAAAGCGCCCAATGACATCAAGAGATACCCGCACAAATCAGAAGACATCGTGAGCATTGATCGCCTAAATGCATTTTCATATTGTAATATAAAAGATGCCCACCGCTATTCTTGTCCCCGTTGTTGACGGCACGATGTCCGCGACGGGGAGGCCCTACCGTCACAACGAGGAGGAGCAGGCCGGATATTCCGTTCCTGTCAATTCGCACGCCGGCGTCGACGCAGACGACGCGCGACGACCGGCCAATGACGCCTCGCGCTCGGTCGATGAAGCCGTCATCGCGGGAGAAGCCCGCCATTCCCGCGAGGTCGATAACGAGGGCGTCGTTTCTCAATCGTCGAAGCGCATCGAGCTCGATGATCGGACTATGGAACGCGAATGCCCACCGATGCTCGTCGTCGGGCCTCCTGGCAATGAGCGTGCCCCTCAATCCACCAAACGTATCCCTCTCCTTGATGTGAATCAAGACGCGTTCCCGAGGAAACGGGACATGTTCGATCGGTGGGACGCACTAGTCGAACGCGAGGGGCGCTACGAGGCGTATTGCATCCAAAGGCAAATCGGCCCCGCCGATCACTGGAGACGAACGCACCTCGAATGCATCCAGGACGTCGTATGCGAATACGGAATCGACCCGAGCACGACGACCACGGCGTTCGCGTTGTTCGATCGATACTTCGCGCGGGGACTCGTGCATCGGGGGGAGTGGTCGCTAACGCTCGTGACTTGCCTGTATCTGGCCATCAAGATCAATTCGTCGTACAACAACGGAGAGAATATGATCGACGCGTCCACGATGTCGTGGGAATGTAGCGGCCAATTCACCGACGTGCAGATATACGACATGGAACGTCAGGTATGTCGTGATTTCGACTGGCGCTTGAATCCCCCGATTCCGGAGATGTTCGTCGATATATTCGCGTCGTACCTCCTGACGGGAACGGATGCTACGAGCGACGACGGGGGATGCATCCAGATTCCGAATGCTGCCGACGAAGTGTTGGATGTCATTGCGCGCGATATTCCCGAGGTAATGAGACGCGAACTCGTTAGGCAGTCCAAGCACCTGTGCGGGATGAGCGTCCTCGATCGGAACTTCGTCGTTGCCAGGCCATCGTCGATCGCCCACGCGGCGATCGCGGTTGCGATGGACATCATGCATTTCCCCGTATGCGCGAGCAGGTGGCTTGCTTCCCTCCCGTTGGAATTCGACCCGGACGAGACCGGGAGATACATCGCTCGTCTGCATCGGCTCTGCAGTGCGAGGGGACACACCCCAACGAAGGTATTCGACTTTCCCTCTTTTTCCCTCGCCGATAATCGTCCATCGAGGAGGAATGACGACGTCGTCGACGATGAAGTTGATACCGATATATCGAGTCTATCAGGGAGTGACGTCACGCCTTCCGTTGGAGATGACGAGGTAGCATGCTCCCAAGTGGGGCTCGACGAGGCATCTTTCGTGGTCTCGCCCAAGAGGAGGAGAATTTGCTGATCTCTCGGATGATTTTACGCAATAGATGTTCATAATTCATAAAAAAACCGAACGCTAAAAGATAGCTGTCACCATTAACAAAATAACTATACTCCTTCGACCGCCTCCGCCGGCCTCCAAGCAGGTATGAGTGACAGGAAAAAACTCAGGATCAAGCACTGGACGTCGTGGAATAATCCCCCATTATCCGGACCGCGTCGGATCATGCCCCCCCCCCCCGCCGCCGGCGCCGCGGGGGCCGCAGGAGCACCGGCGATCGGACGGACGACGTTCGCGTTCGGATCGCCGATTCGCGCTCCCACCGCATCATCGTTGTCGACGTCTACTCCTCTTTCTACCGCGCCACCGTCACCGCCATCGTCGACCTGCGCATCGCTATCGCCAACGACGGCCGTCGCCGCCTCCCCACCGGGATCGCCCCCTCCATCGACCTCTTCCCCCCCTTCCCCACCCAGCCAGGCCATGCGAAGCTCGCGTCGTTCGACCCACAGCACCGTGTACAGGAAGGTCATCAGTCCCACCTGTACGAGGTACCCGACGATCGCCGCCACGACCATGAGGTGGACGCGATGGGCGTTCCAGTACCACCCGAGGGCGAGTGACGCCAGGTTGAGGTAGTAAATAGCGGCGCCGACGAGACCCCCACGTACGGCATCGCCGTCGTCCCCCCCCGCCGCGCGTCGATGTCGGCCATCTCCCCGACCGGCGTCATCTTCGTCGTCTCCCCCCCGGCCACCGCCGCCGCCACCTCCTCCCCCCCCCCTCCCCGCCCTGCCGCCGAATATGACCAATATGACCAATAGCTTGAATAACGATCCGACGTCGACGTTCGCGAACGCACGTCTTTCGGTCGCTCGATCCCGCAAATGCGCGTATACGCGTCCCGGACCGGACGATAGCAACGTCGTGCGTACGCGATCTGGAAACGATCGCAACGCGGATATGACATTCACGAACACGGCGAGCAATAACGACGGGAGGACGTACGGTCCTCCTCCCCCTCCCCGTCGGGGTGGATTCGGATCGCGTACGGCATTCGCGGCGTCGCCGATGGGGGGGGGAGGTGACGTCGTCGTCATCGCGTCGTCGGTATCGTCGAACCGCGTCGCCACGGGCAGGGCGACGGGTCCTCCTCCTCCTCCTCCCCCCCCGGCGTTTGCGTTCGGCTGCGGGAGGACGTCGTTCGCGCGCGGGGCCTCCCCGCCACCGACGCCCCCTCCACCGAAGATGCCCCCCAGGATCACGTATCGCCGTCGTCCATCCCTGCCATCCGGCGTGCCGTTTCCCATCGCACCGCGGAGGTACGCCACGTCCCCTTCCATCCTGTTCAGCGTACCCGCCATGCGTTCGATGCGCCTCATCATCTCGTTATTTTGGTTGCGCTGTTCGACGATGATATCGAGCATCCTGCGCATCATAGTCGATGGATCGTCGTTGCAGCCATCGTCATTTCCTCCCCCCCCTCCCCCCCCACCAATATTGCCTTCCCTCCCCTCCCCCCCCCCCCCCCCCCCTCCTACCCCGAAGTTCATGTTCGGCACATCGACATCGGACGCCGTCGTCACGTCCGTGGTCTCGATGTATACGCTCGTCGTCGTGTACAAACTCGATGGGACACGAAATTGGACCAATTCGCCGGGACATACCCCCGATGGACACAATACTCTCATTTTCACCCCGTCGGCCAATATGTCGAAGGTTTGTCCCGGATGTATGTCGGGGGGGATGCGAACGTGATAGGCACGAACGGAGGTGGTCGATGGGGGGGGGGGGAGGGAGTGGATGGGGGCGGACGACGACCTGTCGACTNGACGGGGGACGTCGAAGTGGGGGTTGTGGTAGTGGTGGTGGGGGGGAGGGGGGGGGAGGGCGCGGACGGCGTCGGCCCCCCCTCCTCTTCATCCCCGAGGGAGACGGTCGACGTCGACGTCGTCGACGACGACGACGAAGATGATGATGATGATGCGGCCGCGATGAGTCCCCTTAGGAAGACGAGGCTCGATGGATCGATATCGCCCAGCGTCCAATCCGCCGAAGATGACGAGGACGAGGTCCCGGCCAAGGCGGTAGTGACGTCCGTCCCGGTGCCGCCGCCGTGGCCGCCCTGGCGACTGCGACATCGCGCGAGATATTCCATGACCCTGGCGTCCCCACCGCCATCGTCGACGATAATTGGGGGATCGGATTCGATATCGTCCATGTCGTCGTTATCATCGTGCGACGGGGCGACGGTCGGGGCGGGGGAGGGACCGGTCGTCGTCGCCGTTCGATGCCGCTGAGATTCGAGACGACGGAGGAACTTCTCGCGGGAGGATGACGCGGTCGACGCCGACGCGGACGATGTCGACGACGCCGACGCTTTATCCTCCTCCCTCTCCATCTCGTTCTCGTACGTCATTGTTTTTCTTAATTGCTTCGATTCTCTGCACTAGAGCTAAAGGAGGATTTCAGAGGGCAACATTCCACGACATCGTCGTTGTGTGTTCTTGTTGTTGCTCTTCTCTTTCCCAGTATGTAGAAGGGTAAGTTAAAGGTAAGGTACAATACGGTTCGTACCTGGAAACACGTCTGGCCATAATTTCAGTCCTGGAAAGCGATTTTTTTTGTCAAAAACAAAAAATAAAGTCCCAAATCATTTCAACAGAAATTTCGGTGAAAGTTGCAAGAAACTTTCTTGCTCGGACAGTCATTTATTAGATAGCCACATCGCAGTTGTGAGATCGACATCGCACGAGATCGGCGATGTAAGATCGACATCGCATTATATCGGTGATGTGACATCCACATCGCACGATGTGACATGAACAACAACAAAATCCTTGGTTGGGAATTCCGATTTTCGGAATTCCGGATCCCCTGCCCCAAATTGGAATTCAGATCGCAGAATCCCGGTAATTCCTGTAATTCTGGAAAATTCCGGAAAATTCCGTCGGAATGTGAATTTAAGAATTCCGATTTTTATCCTGTGAAATCGGAATTCCTATTCCGGAATTTTTCAGAATTCCATTTTATTTAAAAATGAAGGAATCGCATATATTACATATTACATCTGGATTTATTGCAGAAACCATATCCCGCCTTTTTTGTATACGAACCATATCCCGCCTTTTTTTTGTATACTCTGGGGTCATTAGTTTGCCAACTTGAAACGACCGAAAAACACACACAAAACAACCTCCTCTCGCGGACATCGATGTCCTTGATGTCCTCATTGCCTGATGATGACAACGACAGCAGCAGGAGGCATCTTCCCCCCAATGTCTCGTCATCGTGCAACACTGTAATTGATGGCAAGCATCGTGGGCTTGCCGGCCTAGTCGTCATTGTCGTAGTCCTTGTCATTGTTGTCGTCATTGCGAACGCACCCAACCACATAGCAGCCGTCATTGCCCCAATGACCACCCAAATTAAAACTGGACAAACCGTCATGGTCTGAAGGAACCTTCTTGTTGTGTCCAAAAGCTTTGTCGCCATCACCCCTAACAACGGTGGTGTGCGTGACTGTAGGCATAAGCCCCTCATGTTGCAACTTGCAAAAGTAGTCCAAACAACAGAGTGGATGATGACATAGCGAAAGGAGTTCTTCTCCAATACGTGCAAAAGGATTCCACCACAAATCTCTACGCAACCAAGGCTAATACCGCAGCTGGAAAACCTATGGGGATCTCTCCCTTTGGTTTGACAACTGGGAGGATGCACTGGTCGAACAAGGGTTTACAACTCGTGACCCTAGCACAAGCAAAAAAATTCCTCCCACCCGAGCAACTCAAATACATCCTTGTTAACTTTGACAAAACGTGCTTGTCCCTCGATGGCAGCACTAGCCATCGAGGTCCGAGGTTCCCCATAGTGGGAAAGGCCACATCTAAGTCATCCCTGACAATGACCATGATCGCCGGCAGTGCAGTGCAGCCGGCAAGCCCCTCCCCCCTCATCTACGGTTCAAGACAAAATTGTTTTCGGCTGATTCTTGTTTCAACTATGACATTGCCGATCACATACCACAGATTTGGGCACGCCTTGGCTTCAATGGGGAGTGGCTGTTCCCTATCACGTTTGGTCAGAACGAGAAGGGTGGGATGGATAGCATTGAGTTCCAAGTTCGAGAAGTTCATTCTCGGATTGATCGTACCCCTGTTCCCACATGCACGCAACCTCCCTGGCCAACGCGGTATGTTGAAGGTGGGAACCTGAATGTGAAGGACCTTGACATGTGGTTGGGGTGGCATGGCATGGCTATCAATGCGCTGAAGAACAAGGGGGAGAAGGTGGCAAGGTGGGAAAGGATCACGGGGAGCATGAAGATTTGATTGGGAATTCCGTTCAGACGACTCCAGTTCCCAGGACCCAAATTGGAATTCCGATTCTGGAATCCATTGTTCCAGGAAATTCCGTCGGAAAGGTTCGGAATTCTCCGACATTTGAGAACATGTCGGCAAATCAGAATTTTCTGGAATTCCATATTTTCCACGTAGGAACTAATACTTTCACAGGAAATCGGAAAACGCGAAAACTAAGTGATGTCACCGGTGCACGTTCCCGCCCTTTTGTTATCGGAAACATTGGAAAAAGATAAAATTCCAAAAAAAAGTGGCCAAAATCGAAAAAAATACCGGAATTCCACGGAATTCTGCCGAAATTCCCAACCGAGCATGAAGACCCCCCAGCTTTTGCGAGGTGGATGGATGAAGCCGAGGTTCAGCTCGTGGCCCTGATGTCCGATAACATCGACATCATGGACATGCAGTACAGCCGTCTCATTGCTCTTCAGGGACGCAAATTGGAGGCGACGTTGGCTAGGATGTCCCAGGAGGAGTTATACGCACTCAGGACTCAGGATAGGAGGATTGATGATTGACAAGAATGATGTGAATTGATTTGACAGCTCCGACAACTGCAATCACAGAAGCCGGGTCGATTGGCTACATTGACTACTAACGAATAGGTTATTAATACATATTAAATGTGATTTTCATATGACCCCATCATCATTATATGGCCAAACATGGGCATGATCTGTCAATATGTGTGAACTGAAAAAATATAATGAAAAATTGCTTACCAGAAAGTCTACCATATATGGTGATGACACCAGGGGGTCACAACCAAACCAAGCAGTCAGATGTTGCACCCCAATGTGGGGGGGACGTTGATGCCTTGACTTAGGCCGTACCCCCATCACACAACGTGTAGGGGCCATTTCCGCTTGACACCACGGTTTGAGGCCAATCAAAAAAACGATTTGAGGTATCATCAGTTTGAACACTGGTACAAATCTACGTATCATCCTTTAAAGTAGAATGGGTCATAGTAGATTATAACTACCATCTTCCGGGAGTTTAAGCACCACCAGGGTTTAAGCACCACTATGTCAGCCGCTCTCTCCCTTCCCCCCCCGGTCCTCATCAAGACATTCATCCCCACCGTTACTCATCCCGCTGGCCACATGCTCAACATTGTTGGCATTGCGTGGACCGGTCAGGGTCATAAATGCAACGTGCATTAATACTGCGACGACGTTGTCAAGGCGGATGTAATCGTCTGCCTGCATCGCAAGCAGTCTTACCAATTGGAGGGAAGAAAGGGAAAGCATTCGAAGAATACTTGGATTGCGAGGTGGTCGGAGTTAAGTCTGCCCCAGTTAATAAGTAGTAGTGCAATTAATTTCTTAACAATTTATTTAGATGAAATATGTATGTCACACGAATAGCGAATACCCCCCCCTCACACCTTCCATGGTTAAATAAAATAATTATTCCGCATCGGCATACCACTCATCTTCTTCGTCTTCATTCAGTACCATCTCATCCATCATGATCACGATCTTGTCTTCCTCCTCCTCGGCAATCTCATTGGCTGTGAATCGATCACCGAGAAGTGTCGTGCCGGAGAGATCGTCGTCTGGGAACCTACTGTAGTCGGTCTTCCTCCATGCATTTTTCATGAGAGGAAGACCCTGCATTTCTCAATGAGTCTCGGCTGCCCATGACGATACGTTCTCGCGAAGAGGTGCACGAATCTCGTCGTACCGGTCGATGCAATCCATCATCCACTCCTCCCACTTCGCACGGATGCATTCAAGGACCGTGTAGCATTTGAGGATGATTCCGGACTTGCCCCCCCTTCTCTGTTTTGACATGGAGCGAGGCATCTTGATGGATTGGAGGTAAGAAAAGAAGTGGGAGAGGTAATTGTGGAGGGATGGAGGAGGGAGGTGAGGGTAGGTGATGTGGTTTGGCTGGC
>JALLBA010000559.1:0-16358 GCA_036939675.1 Cyclostephanos invisitatus
GTCCGAAAATAAAACTTGATGTTTTTTTTTCCCGCCAGAAAAGCCCAAATGAGCCCCGGGAGGTGGTGGTAAGTCGAATCCCAAATATCATTTGCCTCTCCACTACTCCGGTTCTCGTTTTTTCTCACTCTTCTCGTTTTTTTGTTGATCTAATTGTGTCATGATTGATATTTCATTCTGGAATTGAGGAAATGCTGATGCAGTTGGCTGAACACCAAGTTGCCGTCGATACGGCGGAAGAACGAGACATTGCACCTTCCGACCCCACATTTAGGCCGGACTTAAGGGATGCTACGAAGAGAGAGAACTCACTTAGTCGGGAGAATGCCATTAATAATCTACTTGAAATATGCGTGCATAATAACATCACCGTTACCGAGGATCTGCGCCGCGCCATTCTTGGCGAGGAGATGAACAGCGAGGTGAAGAATACGGTCAGTCGTCGTCCGAAGTATGACACCCGACAGTCCTTGCTGAGCGGACTTGTAAGAACTCATCAAGAGGAGAATCTGCTGGATGAGGAGTCGGAGCTCATTCGTGACTTGCGCTCGAAACTGGAGCGGCTCGGGCGGCATGATGCCCCGTTCGAGGTCCGCATCAAGGATGGGTCATACAAGGTGAAAATGCCGGTTGAGCGGTCAGGAAAGGCTGGTAGGCAGCACATTGCTACGGTGGCTAATGCCGGTTGCGCGTACAGGTTACGACAGGCAGTTCGGAGTCTACTTGCGACGGGAAGTTGCAAGCAAGTGACTGAGGAAAAACACATAATGGAGGGGGTAAACTTGGTTTTGGAGGGGGGAAAAATGTATTTGGTCCTAGGAGCTCCTGGCTGTGGGAAGAGTACACGTAAGAGCTCGTTCACATTTCTTGGGCGTCTACACTAACTTCATAAAAATCCTAACAGACAAATCACAATCCTTGCTGCTTGGTAGTCCTAAAAATGGTCGCGGATCGCCTTCCAGAGGACAGCAAGCACATAGTTGGGGGGAGTGTTGAAGTAAATGGTATCAATAGAAAAGATAATACCGTTTGGTCGGTAAGTTCGGCTTGTTGAGCTGATCAACAATTTACACATCTTAGCTCACGGACAATCGTCGTCATCTTCATTTAAGAATATTGTCTGTTATGTTGATCAGATTGATAGGCTTCATGGTTTTCTCACCGTGAAGGAAACGTTTGATTTTGCCTTTCAATGTTGCTATGGGTAAGAGCACTAGTTTCGATTTCCAATTACGATGAGTCGGCTGCAATTTATCACATTCTCATATGAGTTTCATTTTCCGCAGAGGAACGCACTCAGGACCATTTTTAATCGAAGGAAATGATCCTGACGTCAAAAATTTGATCAAGGAAATGAATGACGAGCAATATCTAGTCAATCTCATCATGAAAGCTATCGGTCTCGAGAGAGTGGAAAATACTTTTGTCGGCAATGACAAGGTGCGTGGCGTATCAGGAGGGCAGAAGAAGCGCGTCACAGTCGGTGAGATGATGGCTGCACGAGCATTTATCGATTGCTTTGACGAGATTAGTACGGGTCTTGATGCTGCCACCACATTTGATATTTGCAAGATTATGGGGAAAATCACAAGATTACTTCGTACGGTTCGTCTGGTCTCCTTGCTGCAGCCATCTCCTGAAACGGTCGCGCTATTTGACGAGGTCATTCTGCTCGATAAAGGTCGTATTCTGTATGTGGGGCCAGTGGATGCAGTCACAACACACTTTCAATCTTTGGGTTATGAAAAGCCACCTAGAATGGACACAGCTGATTGGCTCCAGTCTCTCCCGACAAAAGATGGGGCGAAATTCCTCGCCGACCGAGGTGGCGTGCATCTAACCAATACCCAATTTGTGGAGAAATACAATGAAACTGAACGCGGGCAGGTGATGCTCCAAAAGCTGTCTTTGCCTTTACCGAAGGAGAAAGATCTCTCTCCGTTTCACACGAAATTCAAGATGAGATATGCCAATTCTACACTTCGATCCATCAAGATCGTTTGTGCAAGGGAGTTCCTGCTATGGCGGAGAGACAAATATGCAAGGAAGGCTCGGCTGATTCAATGCGTATTCATTGGACTAATCAACGGCACCGTATTCTATCAAGTTAGCGATCCATTGAGTGTGATTGGAGTGGTGTTCCAAAGTGTCATGTTTATCAGCCTCGGGGCAATGCTCAAGATTGGACAGCAAATTGACACGAGGGGGATCTTCTATAAGGAGCAGGATGCTAACTTTTATCCTACTTGGACGTTTGTGTTGGGACGATCTTTGGCTGGTCTCCCAAGTTCCCTTCAAGATTCGCTTGTTTACGGAAGCCTCATTTATTGGTTTGTTGGTCTTGCTCCATCTGCTGGGTGTTTCTTTGTTTACCTAATTCTTATTCAGCTTTCAGCATTCACATGTGGTCTGATGTTCAGCATTTTCTCAGCAACGATCAAAGATAGACCTAGCGCACAAGCAGCCATGTCCATATCACTTGTCGTGCTGATCCTCTTCTCTGGATTTACAGTTTCACCGGACGTCATTCCTTCATACTACATATGGATCTATTGGAGCAACTTACTGGCATGGATTCTCCGTGCTCTGCTAATCAATGAATTTCAAAGGTAAGACTTGTTCTTTTCGTGAGCCTCCTCCTCATTCGCAACGCATCTCATGTTGGCATCTCCACAATCAAGTGGGTTTTATGATGAATTAGTCAATGATGACGGAGAGACTGAAGGAGAGAACACACTCATTTTTTTAGGGTACCAACTTGGTGGAGAGGCGTAAGTACTCAAGTGACTTATTTCAACGGTCAATTGCAGCTATCGGGCATATTCACACGTATTTTTCTTTGACACCAGTTTTGAATATGTCTGGGTTTGGTATACAGTGTTGTTCTGTATTTGTATTTGTCTTTTCTCAATGGTGGCTTCGACATGGTACCTCGTGCGTGTTCGATTTGCCACTGGTGGATCATTGGGTGGCAGTGAAGCTGTAGGCGATCTGGCATCCATTTCAAACAATGCTGTGTCTTCACTGCTTACTGGTTCTTTGGAAGCAAAGGGGGCTACACTTACATTTGAGAACATCAATTACTTCGTGAAAGCATCTACAACCAATGAAAATCTCCACTTGTTAAAAGGAATAAACGGTTACTTTTCGGCGGGGAAAATGACAGCGTTAATGGGTTCAAGGTCAGTAACTAATATTTGATGTGTCTCCCCATTTCAACATTCTTACAAAAAATACTTTTTGTACCATTCTCGAAGTGGCGCGGGTAAGGTCAGTAATATATCTGAGATATCGTAGCCAGACTCTATCTGCCCTTCAGTATCCAACCGCGAAGTTCTCTTTATACTTGTAGACAACATTAATGGACGTTCTATCACTTCGCAAAGCGAGGGGTGAAGTGTCAGGAGACATTCGCATAAATGGCCACCCCCAAAACTCAAACAGCTTTCGAAGAGTAACTGGTTATGTGGAACAATTTGATGTGCAATCACCACAACTAACTGTTCGAGAGACAGTTGAGTTCAGTGCCAAGATGCGTCTGGATGAATCCATCCCCATGAAAACGAAGCTCAAGTTTGTCGGTCTCATCCTGGCGATGCTTGAGCTTGACTCCATTGCTGGTTTTCTCGTCGGAGATGATACTGGAGGTCTTTCGTTTGAGCAGAAGAAGCGTCTTTCTATTGCGGTGGAACTTGCATCAAACCCGTCAATCATTTTTCTTGATGAGCCTACATCTGGGCTCGACGCAAGAGCTGCCAGCGTTGTGATGCGATGCCTGAGAAGGATTGCCGATCGAGGAGTTGCTGTTGTAGCCACCATCCACCAACCCTCCGTAGCCATATTCAATTCATTTGACAACTTGTTACTTCTTAAAAGTGGAGGAGAAACCGTTTTTTTTGGAGAGCTTGGAGAAGAGTGCTGCAACTTGATTGATTACTTTGAAAGTTATCCTGCAACCCCTATCATCAAGGGAGGCGAAAACCCCGCAACGTGGATGTTATCCACAATCGGCGCGGGCTCCGCAGAATCTACTGCAAATAGTTTCGACTACTCCAAAGCCTATGCTCAATCGCCGCTTGCAAATGATTGCATTTATAAGATCAAGGCCACGACGAGAGACGCGACCGACGATACCCAAATATCAAAATCATCAACATTTGCCACATCCACAAGTTTTCAAGCAAGGGAGGTATTTAAGCGTCTGTGGAAGATCTATTATCGCTCGCCTAGCTACAATCGCGTTAGACTAATTGTTTCAGCAATCGTTGCATTACTTTTCGGTTCAGTCTTTGCTAGTCAACGAGTCCCCAGTAACGAGAGTGACATGAATTCAAGGGTTACGTCCATATACATCACCATGCTACTTCTTGGCGTGAATGCTATGACCACCGTCCTTCCTGTCTTTGAAATGGAACGGAACATGTTCTATAGGCACAAGGCATCTTTGATGTACAAAGATAATGCCGTCGCACTAGCATTCACGATCGTTGAGATCCCCTTTATCTTACTTGCGGCAATGGTTTTCTGTCTCCTTTGGTACTTTACAGTCGGCTTTTGCCTCAATGCATCCAAGTTCTTCTTGTATTGGATGTTCACAGTATTATCCCTGGGTTTTTTCACCTTTATTGGACAGAGCTTTATGGCTGTCTTTCGCGACACCCAGACCGCTCAGGGGTTCGGTACGCTGTTGCTCTCAATGAGCTCTGTGTTTGCAGGGATATTGATTCGTCCACAGGCTATCAAATCCTTTTGGATTTGGGCGTACTGGATTTTGCCGCTACATTATGTCCTTGAAGGTCTATTGACTTCACAGTTTGAAGGCGATCAGACTCCAATTATTGCATCTTATCAAAGTCCCTTCTACGACTATGTCATCAACAAGAACTGCCCTGGTGTCGATGTTGATACATCCAGCTTTCCAGAGAGATGTATCACTGGCACCGCCGAGGAATGGATTAATGTTTCCTTCGGGAGCATGTGGATTCCGGAGCATATTAAATATGACGTTTTGTATTTAGTTGGAGCAATCGTCCTTGCGAAAATTCTGGCAATATATGGTCTCAGACATAAAAATTTCCTGGCAAATTAATTTGTATTTGATCTGATCTCTTTCAAGCGAATCATGGCGGTTCAGAAGATGGGGTTAGATATTTAGGTCCATATGTGATTGATGTCGTACAGTGAGAATCGTGGTCATTCTCTAGCAGTGACGTGAGTATGCTTGTGGAAATCGGTTGCTATCTAGTAATCCGCACAGCGGAACGAAAGCTAGCTAAGATTCCTTTTGTAGTTTTCAGCCTTCTTATTCTTACAACAAGTAGCAGGCAGTGATTCGAGAGACGAGTGAGAGGAGTCCACTTTTAGGGCGTCTCGTCATGGATGTTCTCGTACAAAAATAAGGGACAGTGCCCCTTACTACTCCTATCCACGACCGCGGGAGTCCATCCTGGTATCGCGAACATGTAGCTCACCACCCGAAAAGATGGAACGATTGTTTCTTTTTCTTTCTTTGAGTCCAGCTGTGGCTGTGGCGTTGAAGACACTAACTTCGGCACCGTCGATACATGACTCTCCTCCTCATGTAAAATGCGCAAAAGCTCCATATTATTATTGCCCAGTCCCATCCCCTCTAAACTAGAGCGTGTGTAGTAAAAGGAATCGTCGGTTATGTCGCTCACGTGACTGTCACCCCTCTTGCGATGATGTTTGGCCGGTAGCGGGCAAAACTCCACCCCGTCCTGATCATCTTCGGTAGTATTTGAAAATAATGACGATGCCTCCTCTTTCTCGGAAATACCCAGCAGATGCGTTTTTTGTAGCGGATGGAGTTGATTATGCTGCTGCCGAAGCTGCAATTGGTATTGCTGCTGATTTTGCGTAGCCAATTGGCGTTGTTTATGTCGAATCCTCGCGGCCTCGCGCAGGATACGTTTGATCTTTTCCAACCCCTTGGGCAGGAGGTAAACGAAAACAGCCGTTGCATCGTGGATCAGAGTCAATTCGCTGACATCACAGGAGACATTATCATCATTGCCAGCATCGACCGCCCCCTCGTTCGTACCCCTTCCTCCCTTCCCCCAATTGTCGCCGTGGCCATCGCTCCAGGATACGCGCTGGACGTCCCCCCCCCTTCCACAATTTTTATCATCGGAATTCTCGCCAAGGCACAAAGAACGACGACCACGATTCCATTCCTCCAGTACGTCCCCCCATCGAACGAAAACGTTTTTCGTAACTTCATTCCTGGGATAAGATGACGGTATTGTCATGCACGATATCATTCGCCGGACGTTATTCCGGGCGGTTTCGGCAAGGGATTGATTGTACTCGATACCGACGCATCGCAGTCCAATTCCCCCCCCCCCCAAGCATCGAACGGCATCGTCCATCACGGATACATCGCCGCCGGGGGGGGACGCCGACCCCGTCGCGATCGTCCTCGTCGTATTGGTCGTGACCGCCGTCCCCCCCTCGCACGGGAACAGCTCGTCGCCCGAGGGTATCGCCTCCAACTCGCACGACGCATGCGCCCCGAGGTGCCGCAGCGATCGACGATTGTCATCGTATTCGCCCCCCCCCGCCTCGCCGTCGTCGAACGACGCATTCCGGGTCGGAAAATTGGCCATCGTCAACGAGCTCGTGAAACGATGATGTCCCCCCCCCCTCGCGCGCTCGTCGTCCTCGGCGTCGAGCGATGGGGCTCGGATGGTCTTCGGAACGCCGTCGTCGCCGTCGCATTCGTCGTCGCATTCGTCGTCCTGATCCACATAACCTTCGTCGACGTCGTCCGTGTATGGCATCGCGGGACACGGGCCGACGCTCGGAACGATGCGTCCATCGTCGCCCTCGATTCCGCGTCGAACATTCGCGATGGTCTGTTTACGATTATCGACGACGGGCGTCACGGGAGTTCCGGGTGTCAACGCATGGTGTCGGATGTCGGTCGGGGACATCCTGGCGAGGGACGGATGGCCGATGCAGTCCAGGATCCAATAGCGATCGTCGACAGTAGCATCCCTCGCCCCCTCCCCGTCCCCATAGTCAGTTTCATCCTCCGTCTCATCCCCCACGTTGTCGCCGTTCCGTTGCCGTGATCGACGGTGTCGTTGCCGCCCCTTCCCATTTTCCCACATCCGATCCGGGAGGACGAGACGAGGAGAGGGGGACTTAGTAAGAGGAGGAGGAGGCGGAGGTGGAGGGGGGGGGATGGCATTCGGCGACATCGACGGCAGCGTGGTATTATCGCTCTCGTTATCGACGATGCTTCCGCTGATATCGTCGTCGTCGTCGTCGTCCTGACTCGCGGTCCTCATGAGGTGGGGTACCGAGTACTCCGACTCGTCGAACGACGACAGGCGATTCACGGAACAATTGCTGGCGTTGCCGCAATTGATATTATTGCCATCGACGCCGACGACGTTGGCATCGGCGGCATGCACGAAGAAGGAGGGGGAAAGGGACGACCTGGTGGCGAGGAAGGAGGGGGAGTGTGATGACCTAGTGGATCTGCCGCCGTTCGTCGACGTCGTCAGATTGCTAACCTTCGTGGTGAGATTGTTGTGCAGGACGGCACCCCCCCGCTTGTCGTTGCCATTTTCCCCGTCCGACCCCCGGATCGTCATGGTCGCATTCGTCGACATCTTCCTCGCGGGACTCCTCTGCGCGATTAGATTATTCCGTAATATGGTCCTATCGCTCCCCTCCGTGATGCTCCTCCTCCCCATGCTATTCGGCCGAACGACGTCGTCGCGTGGATCGACGTCACCCCCACAGCGGCCGTCGTCATCGGGGTCCTCCGCGTCGCGGTCCATGCCATCGCATCCGCCGCTACTGCCGCCGCCGCCGTCGTCGTCGTCGTGGTAACAACGCTCGAGGGCGGACAGTATCATTCGACCGTCGCCGCATCCAAGGTCGAAGAAGACGTCGCGATGGGTGAGTCGGAGGAGGTCGAGCGCCCTCGATCGGGCGGTCTCGTGGGTGGGGTTGTAAGGTGCGAGTCTGCTGTTGTTATCGGACGAAGGGATGATGACGTCATTATTGCTATTATTGTCGGAGCCGTCGATGATCCCCCCTTGGCCGTACTCGGTCATCCTTCCGAACATCCGTGATCCGTGGCGGCGGCAAGGTTGCCGAGTCGGTTTATCTTCTTGTTGCCAATAATATTGGATCAGTATTATTGGTTATCAATGATGGGGGGCCAAGGCACATGATGCATGCAGCGCACAAATTTGGGAAACCCTTTCTCTCTATTTTGTGTGTGTTTTGAAAACCGATTTGATTTGTTGGAGATGCGAGAGGGCCGCGCGCGGCCGCCTCTCCGTCCTTCCTGTCACTTCCTATGAAATCTGTTCTCCGTAGGAATAGTACATTCGCATGGCAAACCGGAAATCCCGCAAAAAATGACATTCGTACGTACGATGCGTACGTGTATCGAACAATCGCAGTCCCGTGATAAATCATCTCCGGCCCGAACAAATCATCGTACATTGTCATCGTGTAGGAAAAAACAACGGCAACACATGTCCGTCGACAACAGCATCGACGAGGACCGAGACACTTCCAGGGTGCGCGACATGGGCCGCGAGAATGGCCTCTTCCGCGCGTGCATGGACGTCGTCCGATCCTCCCACTCGTCGGGTCAAGCGCTGCGAACGGCGATGCTCGCGGCCGGATTATTGACCGACGCACGCTGCTACGCGGAATTGCTCGTCCAGTTCTACGTCGTCACTCGCGCGCTCGAGACGAGGATGGACGAATCGCGCCGCGCACGTCCGGCGTCGTCGTCGTCGTCGTCATTCTCGTCGAGGGCGACGACGTCCCTCGGTTACGCGTTCGTTCCCGGCTACGAGGTCGGACCTGCGATATCTCCTCGGAACGGAATGGCGAACGATCGCCAGGTCGTGGACGACCGACGAGGCGGCCCGATACGCGAGTCGCGTACGCAACGCGACCGAAACGGAACTCGCGGCCGCGGCATTCATATTGCACGGGCCGCTGATCATCGGGGGCGGGGCGGCGTCGTTGAGGCCGATGGCATCCAGGGCGTTCGGGGAGGGGGCGGCGAATCTCTTCGGGGGAGTTTGCGGCATCGATGGGTCCGGGAGGGGACGATCGGGACGACGTCGGGAATTCATCGACTTTTACGACTCCCTCCTCGACGACTCCGGCGTCGAGGAATCGGACGCGAGGTTCGACGACATCGTCAAATCGTGCTCGGAATACATGGACATGAACAACGAGATGATGATGGCGGTTAGGAGGTCGCCGTGGTGGATGAAGTACGTGACGGCATTCGCGGTCGGGGCGGCGTCGATCGTCTCCGTCGTGGCGTGGCGATTTCTCGTCCCCTCAGTCGTCGGCGGGGACGTTCGTGCACCGTCCTCGCTTGCCGATGATGTCGCCATCGCCGGGACCATATGATCGACGTATGTTGACCGGTTTTGAATGTATCCCAAATGGTGGGTATGGAATCCTAAATGCAACATAGATGTAATATTGATAGGTAGGCATTGGGCGGGCATATATTAACAAAGATGTGCAACACGCATGCCTATCAAAAAGGTTGGTACGCCGGCAAAAAATCGACTGTTCGGAGTGGGGAGATAGATTCCTTCAATTCATTGATCCTCCACTCAAAAGAAAAACGACGCAATCGATACAGCCCATGCTAGTGCCACCAGTGTCATCCAGCAGTGCCGTGATCCCGCCGTCGCAGGTGATCCCGCCCACGCAGACTTGTAGGGTTGGTCAGGTATATCAAAGGCAATGGCCGCCTTCGATGCATGTGCGCCAGATTCGAATGCGCCGTTTACAGTCGCGGGCCAATCGACGGAGCAGTGCTCACCGGCCCAAAAGATACCATCGCTGAGGTGCGCACACAACGTTTCGCGCATACGTACGTTCGCACCGGGCGGCAGGTATGAGTACGAGCCCCTCGCATTCTCGTCCGCCCTCCACCTCGTGATTAGGGACGAATTAACGACGGCGTCGCTCTCGCCTTTCCAGAGGCTGCGGAATAGGCTGTCGGTGATATTGACGAGCTTATCGTCGGAAAACGTTTCGTATTCGTCTGCGGTGTCGGCGCCGTACAGCATCGTCACCACGGGCCTATCGTCGAGATAACGAGCGGCGTTGAAGAATTCGACCTGGGGCTTAGGAGGCTCCACCCCTACCGGATCGGCGGTGGGGTCGACGACCTTGAACCACGTGGACTCGCCCAGCTCGTTCTCATCGTCCCGCCAGAAGTTCTCGCTGTAGAGGAGCGTTACCTTGTCGAGCAATCCCATCCCGAGCTTAGCGATGGCGGTGGCCTTGTCGGTCGGGAGATCGGGCTCAAATGCGATGGTCCCATGCTTAAGCACCCCGAGCGGAACAGACACGATGATTTTCGGTGCCGAGTAATACGCTCCGCCGCCAACCATGACGTCTGACATTATTGTTCCCTCATCCCTCCTTCCCCGCGTCACGATTTTGATTACTTTCTTGTTGAGTCGTATCTTGCAATTGGGAAACTTGCGTATCATATCCGCGAGCGTGTCGGGAACGTCCGAGTATCCATTCGGGAGGACGTTCTCGGTCCCTACCATGGCCTTGCCCTCGTCGAAGTTCTTACCCAGGCGCGCCGGGGTCGCGCCCCTCTCCATGTCCGCGACCTGTTGCGCAAGCCCGGCGTAGATGACATTCTTATACTCGAGAGTTATACAGTTGCCAACCGTACCTGCGAGCCATATCTTGAATTTATCGAACAGCGTGTCTGCGTCGGACCACTTCCACGAGTTCTCGTTCACCCACACCATGAACTCGTTGAACTTGTCCTCCAGTAAATCCCAAAGATGACTGGCCTGTACGGCCTTGATATCCGCCGGTTCCTTCGTCCACATCTCGCCGGAGTTGTCATTCGTCACGATGTGGGCGATGCCCTGGGCGTCGCACCATTCACGGACCGAGTTGGTCGCTGAGGTGGAAGGGGGGGGGGGGGGGGGCGAAGGGGTTAGTGCGCATTGTGGATGCGTTGATATTTGGCACAATGTTGTTGAACCCCGCCCCCCCACACACAACGAAATAACCGATGCCACGCAAAGAACTCACTCGCCCCGTGCAGCCAACCCGCGCCGGCCTCCGTCTTCACGGCCTTGTCGCCCACTCCGATGGTCACGGTGGAAACGCGCCCTCCGATGCGACTGCGGCTCTCGAGGACGGTGACGGAATATCCATTACTGCAAAGTTCGTATGCGGCATTGAGGCCGCTAACGCCGGCGCCGATCACGATGACGTCCTCGGCGGATGCGGCGCGGGTGGCGAGGAGGAGGAGGGTCAGGAAGACGGACGGGATCGTCGTGACGACCGATGCGGTCGGGGGACGCGTCTTGGTCATGTTCCACGTTCCAACGAAACCGATTGCGCGGGAGGAGGAGGTCATCGTCCTAGCGAGCAAACAGACCGGGATGCTCCATCCTTCATCCTCGCAGACGTCGTGGACGTGAACATCGCGTCAGGCCATAGTGAAAAAAAAGGTTTGGTCATGGTTGATTTCATATATGTAACGCGTGAAATATCATGCGCAGAGCACATTCAAGAAGAGATACGGCCGAACAAGAAAGAGAGAGGCATAAGCCGGCGAAACTGGTTCTGCGGGCAAATAAGAGATGGCATCGATTGGTTTCATTCACACGGCGGAGAAGTAGCTACTAACTACTAATTGACCCTCCTTCCGCCGACGCACCAGATCATGTACTCCATGGAAGACAAAGAACGACGCAACAGCGGCGATTGCGACATCGTCCCGTCAGGGGTTGTCATCTCGCCGCCTCCTCTTTCGGCTCGAGCATCCGCCACGACTGACAAGGAAGATGCGGCCTCCGACCCACCTTGGAACGAGTCGGATCGTCCATTCGATCCCACCCCAATCCCAACCCAGCAACTGACCACATCCAGCCGCCCATCGCTCCGCCTCTCGGAAGGAACTCGCCACCCCAAATCTGCCCAATCCCTGATCTCCCTGCCCATGGACGAGGACGGCGACGAGGCTCCGGTACCGCCGGAATTCATAGCCGCGTCGTTCGAAGTTGAGGCGGCGAAGCCCGCGTTGATCGACCATGGTAGAGGTGCTCAAGACCCGAGGAAACAGGACGCCCACGACGAGGATAGTATCCAGGGGGAGGATGAGGATGAGGTTGATGAAGCTCCGATTCCCCCGGAAATGATAGCGGCGTCATTTGAGGAGCATGGCGACGAGGAGGAGAAGCGGGAGGAAGGCGAGGGCGATGGAGCGCAAGGTCCGCGGAAACTGCCAGCTGCATCACGCGTAGCGATATACAATGCCCATCACGAAGCAGAGAAGAAACCGCTCGTTTTCATCGAAGACGACACCGACCCTCAAGTTCCAGAAGAACGAATCGCCGAAGCGTTTGACAATACCTCTCGAGTTCCAGAAGAACAAATCGCCTCTGCACACGAATCAGAAGAGAATACCGGCAGGATGCAGGATATCGGTCGTTTGCATGAGCTTAACAACGAAGAAACACCTGTGTTTGTGGAAAATCGAGATATTCCTCTGGATCCTTATGTACCACTAGATCAGCCGCATCGCACCATCGTAACCGACGTACAGGTGGGAGCATTCTCAATCACTCCAACTCATGAGACTAGTGGAGATCCAAATCTGACCGTCAGTGATCAAGATCCTGTAGGAGAACCAATTCGCTCCACTGAAGAGTTCTCGTCACCACCAAGGCTGTACTTTGATCCAAATAACCAATCGCTTCCTCTGTTGGAGGCAACTCTCGTAAAAGACGACGAGCCAGTATATGACGCCTTTCCGATGAGTAATACTCAAGACAACGATGCACCTGGTTGCCTGAGGAAACATCATAGGATTGTTATACTTGGGTTGGCTACGGTGGCGATTGCTGCCATCATTACAGTAGTAATGGTGATTGGTGGTAGTTATTTTGGCGATTTTGGTGGCAGCTCGATAGACCCACCTAGCCCGACCGAAGGGCCCAGCACGACAGTCCCACCTAGCCCGACTGGATGGCCCAACACGATTATGCCTGAATTTATACAGAAAAACAATGTAAGTGAAAAAGTCGGCTGTACCGAAATAATTATTGCATGCACATTTTATGTTTCGGGCCGCTTACAACAACCTACACCCTGACTTTTCATTGTAAACGATCATTTTTTTTCAGTCCGTGAATTGGAAGCTACATGGTGCGGACATTATTGGATCTGGCGAATATCATCAACTGGGATTTTCAGTGGCTCTGTCCACGAATGCCACATCGATTGTGATTGGAGCTCCGGGCGATAGATACGTTGAAGTTCATCGCACAGGAGAGGATCGCAAATACATGAATCAGATTAGCATGACCAACAAAGGAAATGTGACCTATGATTGTAGCGAGAAATACGTAGACATTACCGCTGATGGCTCAACTATTATCTTTGGGTCTCCAAGGTACAAATTGCTAGGATACGTGAGAGTTTTCAAACTTGATAATTTTACTTGGAAGCCGGTAGGCCAAAACATCACTAGTAACATAAAAGGTGATGGGTTTGGCAGTTCTGTGTCCATTTCAGACGATGGCAAAACAATAGCGGTTGGTGCCTCATATGACTTAGGTAGGGTCCGGATTTACAATCTGGATGCGAATGGTACGAGGTGGAAACTGATTTATGATACAAATAATTATGGATCTTCTGTGTCTCTGTCGGGAGATGGTAAGGTGGTCGCAATTGGCTCGCCTTTAAACAGCGACAATCGTCTGTTTTCTGGGCAAGTGAGGCTCTATCAAATCATTGAAAATTTAGGGTGGCAGGAGATGGGCCAGAGCATCGACGGCCAAAATGCTTCTGATTATTTTGGGTCGTCTGTTGATATTTCTGGTGACGGCAATACTATTGCGGTTGGCTCGTCAAGGAGCTCTTATGGATACGTGAGAGTGTACTCTTATCATCCCAGCGACGAATTTGGTGAATGGAGGAAGATCGGTCAAGATATCACTGGAGACAGGATTGGTGATATGTTCGGGTCATCTATTTCCCTCTCTGATGATGGCAAAACTATCGTGGTCGGCGCCTATGGCGCCAATGGGAATGGCATTTATTCAGGTAGCGTTAGGGTCTTTCGGAATCATGATTCCGAACCAGCTTGGAAGCAGCTTGGCGAAGATATAAATGGAGGAAAAGCCGGTGATAACTCAGGATGGTCGGTGTCTCTGTCGGGCGACGGTAACACAGTGGCAATAGGCTCTCCTGATCATTCTTCTGAAGATGTGGATTATATTGGTCTGGTGAGGGTCTATGTGTTGGAATGACGAGGGTAGTGAGAACTTCGCCATTTAGTTTTAACCAATTGATTTTACTCAAATGTAGAGAGTATACTACATCTATCAATAGAATTCCATTCCATTGTTGAGGGAGCATATCACGGCTCCGGCCAATGCATATGCGTAATCCGCATTTGTTTGTTAGTGCCGCAGTTCACTCTCAATAAACACTGTTGGAAGAAACTAAAACCTCCTCTCTTTTGAGAGAACCTGAGATAAGCGCAAACGGGACATCGTCTATGTGTTAGCTGCATATTGGAAATTCGTGCAATATGTGTATTGTGGGGTGCTTCGCTGACTGACTGGCGAAGCCTGAAAAAATGAGACAGTCATCTTCAACTCTGAAAATGACCATTGGACTCTGAGAACGTCCAGGCTAGTCTCTCCCTCGAAAATTCGTTGGATAAAGATATTGCGGGAAGCCACTCTCTCTCTGAGCCTCACATCCCTTTTGCGGAGAGGCGCCCGTCGTCAACCGGATTCAGGCCCTTGGAATTGAGGTAATTCACATTCCTGGTGGATGCACTGGGTTGTTGCAGCCGCTCGACATTGGGATTAATCGTCCGTACAAGGTACGTATTCGTGCGAAGTGGGAGGAGTGGATGATGGACAGCATTGACCGGTACAATGAGATTCGTGCACCTCTTTGCGAGTACGTATCGGCATGGGCAGCCGAGACACATTGGGAAATGCAGGGTCTTCCTCTCATGAAACATGCATGGAGGAAGACCGACTACAGTTGGTTCCCCGACGATGATCTTGCCGAGACTATTCTTGGTGATCTATTCACATCCGATGAGATCGCTGAGGAGGAGGAAGATGAGATTGCGATCATGATGGATGAGATGGCAATGAATGAAGACGAAGAAGATGAATTAGATCTTTTAATTGCTAACGGGTTTGCCGGGGAAGAATAATTAATTTAACCATTGAAGGGGGGCATTTGTGTGACATACATATTATTTCATCTAAAAAATTGTAATGAAATTAATTGCACTACTTCCCAGGCTTAACTCCGACCACCATTTGAGCTAGCATATGGAGCAATTTTGGGTAGAGTTTGGTACGAAGTAAGAAGGATATTTCTCAAATACCTGACATACAGCAAGACTTCGGTACTACGCAAAGTGAGACATGCCTTTTGGAGAGATGAATATCAGGATGATGCTGGGAATCTTCCACACATTCATGGGATGATATCACTTGATAAGGACACAATGTCGGATAAGGAAGTAATCGATTTTGTCTGTGGCTTAATAAGGTCCAACGTTGCATCACTGTTTTCAACAAGAGAGCTGAATCGTTACGTTGAGCTTGGAATATTTAATAAGAAACACGATTGGTCTGAAATGACAAAACTCGCTGAAACAATTCTTCCACATAAATGCTCCAAAAGATGCATGACAAGAATATCAGATGGCGGGGGTCCTGAATGTTTCCAGTGCAAAAAGCCACATCCAACAATGGGAAGATGAGACCCTTTGGAGGATGAATTCAGGGAGACAAAATTCTCATTGAGTCCAGAATGTATAGAAACGTTGGAGCGTATTGGAGTATACAAGCCTCCTGCGGATGGGGCAATGAAGGGAACTTTCGAGAATGAATTGTTCAGACCCACACGTCATTTTGGGCGATGTGATCCAAAAGCAAAAGAGAACATGTCACCCATTATCTCTGAACTGTTTGGTGCAACAAAGTCCATGCAGAATGCTCAAGTGATGACAACTACAAATGGTGTGGCACATTATGTTGTGAATTACGTCACACAGCTTGATCATATTAATCAGGATACTGTTGGTCCCTAGGTCGGACGGATGACCCCGGTAGATGAAAAAAAATCGGCTTCTTGAAAACACACTGCTCCTCAGATACAAAGCAGGGTTTTAAATTCAATGTGTCCTAAGCTCTCTCGTAGCTTGGGATGGAAAAATTAATTTGCGCTTCCGCTGTAGAGAGGGAGCATGGATGTTAATGAAATCTCGAAATGAAAATTATGAGCTATTTTAAGTAGTCTAAAATAAGGTCCCA
>JALLBA010000560.1:0-13218 GCA_036939675.1 Cyclostephanos invisitatus
TGGAGCCCTAGGTAAGGGTACCTTATTTAGGTACCCGCCATCTTGGGTTCCAACAACATGTCGGCGCCGACACAGACCATGTTGGTGACATCGAGCCATGTCGGCTCCTCAGATGCCATGTCGATGTCGTGTTGGCATGACGATTACCTGACATAATTGCAATATGTCGGCAAAAAACTACTAATAGTACTACAATATTATGCAACAATCAAATAATCATGGTGACTCAATGGTGGCTTTGGGAGATGGCAGCGGCGCAATGGCATTTGGGGAGGAATGTAGGGCGGCCATTGAAGGTAGCTGCTGTGCTGGGCCACGGCGCGGCAGAAGATAAGCGACGAGGGCGTTGACATCGACGTCGTGCAATGAGAGGGGAGGTCGACGCACTGGGACAAGTAACTCGACAATCAACTACTTTAAACAAAACGCAGCAATGAAAACACAATGCTATGGGATGCCGGGCATGACAAGATGTGCCAGGGGGCGCGATGCAACGATGAGGCAAGACGAGACGCGATGACGACGAGACGAGAGGGATGACGAAAGATGAGACACGCAACAACCAACCAAACAAACCAACGAACGAACAAACAAAAAGAGCGGGCGTGACATGAGGTGACGATGCGGCAAGAGGTGAAGACGCGACACGAGGAGATGGAGGCGGCGGATATTTTTTTTTTGGGGGGGGGCGGGTATGCACGGGATGTGATAATGCACTTGGATGCACGCTTGTGTGAAAGGAGGGTCCACATGGGAATTTGGTAGTGTGCTCTCATGTATCATATGTTGTCTGTCTTTGGTCTGTCAATGTCGGAAAATAGCGACACAAAAGTGTACCAACACACTAAAAACCATCTCGCCAAAATTGGCCTGTTGGGACGAAAATGGGCGACATTTTGCCGACATGTCGCCGACATGTTGCCGACATTACCAGCCAAGGATTCTAAAAGTGTCCCCCTTTGGTCCCCCGTACCACTTTGGTACCACTAGAAATTGATGCCATTAATGATTACTTAATGAAAAATGATTATTAGTGTTTTAAAATTAATACTTATTTAATATGATTGTTTCCCCCCTCCCAACTTCCACCTTCCGTCTCATGTTGATTGTTGGGTCCCAGTGCATCAGTGAGCCTCCTCCCCACCAACTCCAATGCCCCAATGCCGGCATGCTGCTGCCAACGCCCCAATGTTGCTGCCAATCCCAACCCCATCACACTACTCCCAACACCCCACCCCCCCCTACCGGTAGGTGCCACCCCAATGTCCACGGGATGCACCCGCGAGCACCACTGCACACCCACCAACTTCGCCCTGGGCCATGGGCACGCAGTGTGAGCTAACGCATCAGTGGCCCGACCCCGACGCGGGCCGAGTGAAACGAGTGCCGCCCCCCCCCATGCTGGTGCAGCTGTAGCTCCAGCGCCGCGAGCACTCAGCGCGAGCCGATGCTTCAGCGGCCCAACCCTGATGCGAGCCAAGCCAAACAAGCGCCCCCCCCCCTGATGACACCGCTTCAGCCGCTGCTGCCACCGCCACCACGGCCAGCAACCGCCAGCTCCGCGAGCGTGCAAGCGCGAGCCGACACGTCAGCGGCCCGACCCCGACGCCGAGCAAAACAAGCGCCGCACCCCCTCCCCTGCTCGTGCAACTGTCGCTGCCGCCGCCGGCACCCGCCAGTGCCGCGAGCGCACATATTATTCACCATCCAACGAACCGGTGCACACATGCACGCATCTTGGCAAGGGGGCGCACGCGGGCCCTTTTTGTCCAGCTGAGAAAGTGTACCTAGCTAGGAATTAGTACAAGTAGTCCAGCCAAAGAAAATTATTCAAACCCCAAAATACATCTTTGGAGGAAAATTCACCACGAGGCCATCCAGCTAAATCATCGCTACTGTATTCTCATAGTTCCGGTTTGGACTCCAAAATTTAGGCTAAACTACTGTAGGAGCTCCTGCATTTTGGCTAAACCCCTGACATGTGCCAATAGCACTCCAGTTTGATAGCCTCACCTTGGTATGAATATCTTAAACCATGCATGCATTTCCACCTCTGCGAATTAACTCCAAAAGCTGGGTGGCTTTTACATTATCAATGGTAGCTCTCTCTATCCCATAGACTTGCTGGGGGCTATTGTGTGTGTCGCCCTCAGAATAATATTAGAGAGAGGAAAGAGAGAGTCACACATTTTGTCGAGGAGTTAGCATGAGAACGCGAAATCAAGTGCTAATGAAATCACATGTAAACGAAGAGTTTGTTAGAATTTATTGATAGTTTCTAATAAATTTATGTTCAAATTATCTGAAATATTCTTTTTTGAATTTAAATGCGACAATTTAGTGCCTCTATTATTTCTCTTTTTTCAACACTTCTTTTTGAGCTGCATGAGCCCCCCGAGTTATTGATATTATTCGATGGTGAAGTGTGACTGGTTCTCTGAGGAGACGTAAACAAAAGAGAACAGCGACGCCGCGTTTGGAGGTGCTGACGAACAATAGGTTATGACATGAGTAATAGTATTATCATCCAAGAAAAAATCCAATATATCAATCGATCATGAGGGCGTTGCGATCCCAATTATTTTTTGTTGCGCTAACGCATGGTTCCAGAAACTCCAACCGTCAGCAGGAGGTGAGTTCATAATCGCTGCCGCAGTCGAAGGTCGCTCTTGGACAAAACCTGGCACCCCTGACCTCCCTCGTGCCGTATTTCCCATACTACTCAGGTTCGTGCTATATTGTCGACCGCTGTATTTGAGGAGAAAGTACGCGTGGATTCATCACACGCGGCCGATCCCCAATATGAGGTGAGAGGAATTAATCATCGTCTTACGCCAATGGACAATCGTATCGTGCCAACTAATTTTTCGACGTCTACATCAATATTATTTAGACGGCCCACAAAAATCTATTCCATTATGTCGGGATTTGGCCGCCGACATCGCCCGCGCTTGGCGCATCTACCGATTCGACATCTCAGGTGTCGCCGTCTGATGAACATGCTGGAGTAGACGACGACGGTTCATCATCTACCCCCAGAGCCTCTCGGGGTGTATCATCTGCGGGGGTATCAATACCAACCTCAGCGAGAAATTCGCCGTCTGATGATCCACTTTCTCCCCCCCAGACCTTCTCAATGATTTCATCTCCTCTCGGTGAAGACCAGCATGGACGAACTACCCGGATCACGATGAATCGACGCCTCGAAGGCGATCCAACCGCGTCGCCAACAACCGCGAGTCCCACCTCGACACCGACGACTGCAATTCCAACAACTGAACGTCCAACCTCGTCACCAACAACCGCGAGTCCCACCTCAACACCGACGACTGCAATTCCAACAACTGCACGTCCAACCTCGTCACCAACAACCGCGAGTCCCACCTCAACACCGACGACTGAAATTCCAACAACTGCACGTCCAACCTCGTCGCCAACAACCGCGAATCCCACCTCAACACCGACAACTGCGCCGACAACCTCGAGTCCGACAACCTCGAGTCCGACAACCTCGAGTCCGACAACCTCGAGTCCGACGACTGCGAGTCCGACGACCTCGAGTCCGACAACCTCGAAACCGACGACGTCGAAGCCCACGATTTCACCAACACTAAGTCCGACACTGGTAAGTATATCGAATTACGCTTGATTAAAAAAAAACATGTTTCCCTCAATGGAGGTCGAGGGCACGAATGTATTTGTCTAAACTGTTTCCATCTCGCTTTGGTGTCACACAGAATCCCACACTCAACCCCACACTCAGTCCAACAGTAAGAGTATCTTTTGTCAACAATGCTGTTCCCAACAATTAATGCGTCTTACAATAAATTGCTTTTTTTTCAGTTGTCGCCAACGCTTTCGCCTGAATCTCTGACATTGGTAAGTATGATTATACTTTTCATCTTTGTCGAACTATCACTGTCCTGATCTGTATCCTTCGTGTTTTGTTATTGTGCACAGGGTCCCACTTTGAGTCCAACGGTAAGAATGTCTGCGGTCAGCGATTTAGTTCCTCTAAACCTCACGCTTACTAAATTTATGTGCTTCACCTCTATTCAGCTCTCGCCCACTTTATCACCTACATCGAGCCCTTTAGACACAACTTTGGATCCCACACTTTCTCCTACATCGAGCCCTATCGACACATCGTTGGATCCCACACTTTCGCCTACGTCGAGTCCTATAGAGATATCATTGGATCCCACGCTATCGCCTACATCGAGTCCTTTAGATGTATCATTGGATCCCACACTTACGCCTACATCGAGTCCTTTAGATGTATCATTGGATCCCACACTTACGCCTACCAGTCTTATAGAGATATCATCAGATCCCACTCTTTTGCCGACGTTATCGCCATCATCGATAAGTTCACAAGTATCATCAAATCCCACGATTTCCCCGGCGCCATCGCCTACAATGTCTACTGATTCATCTCCCGACACCACGATGTTGCCAACGCCATCGCCTATATCGGTCCCGGCAGAATCAACGTTGAATCCCACGCCCACGACCTTACCGACAGCAGCTCCAACGCCCACGACCTTTCCGCCAAATACATTGAAACCGACTGCCGAGATCCCTGTTACGCTGAGTCCGACCCTCAACCCAAACTCCGACTTGGTGACTCCCATAACGACGAGTCCAACAATATCCGCCGATACAAGAACTTCCTCTCCCAGCTCTTACGTGCCTGTTACAATAAAAACAGGAAAACCAACCTTCCCGGGAAACGAGCCTTCGGTATCCAGCATGCCATCAGTAGATGACATGATGGCCCCGCCCGCTCCAGGGATGGATACTCTCCGTCCTGTCCTCCCCAATGTCATTGTTGTTAACCTTTTTGGTAAATCTTCAAAATCTAATGGGTCGAAGGCATACAGTAAGTGATTTCAAAACGAAAAGACCTGATTATTGTTTCAGCGTTAACGTCTTGTTTTTCTGACCTCTGATAATCGCTGGGCCTATGTAGAGTTTGGATTCACTCCATTAGGAAAAAGCGCTAAGGCAAAGAGCGTTAAGGACATTTTTGATGAACCATATCGAATCAATGATGATTGGGAGCCAGAATTCTCTCCATCTGGAAAGGGCGCCAAGGCAGAGAGCGCTGAGGAAATTATTGGTGTATCCTATCGAATCGATGATGAATCGTATACATATAGCAAATCAAATAAGTCCACCAACGGAGGCGAAGGTTTATTTTACCTGGAGGAGGAGCAAGTCATGTCGAGTGCGTCCGAGGCAGAGAAAATGCACACTGTGGTACCAAATAGCACTGCAAATTCAAGTGATGAATCATATAGATACAGCCAATCAAACAAGTCAGGCGAAGGAGGCGAAGAGTTATACTATCACGAGGAGGAGCAAACTATGTTTAGTACGTCCGAGGCAGAAATAATGCACACTGCGGTACCAAATATCGCCGCAAAGTCTTCATTAGTGCAATCGGCGTTGGTTATGATGTCTCTGTGTTTTATACTTATTGTTCGACCATTTGCTTAAACTTAAAAAATCAATACTTCATTGACCTGTTCATACTTTCTAAATCACTGACCTGCTTAATCAGGCGAATAGATAATGAGTAGAACGTCAATAATTCCACCCCTTTTGATGTCTCCAAGTTGAAAGGTGAAAACTCATGACGATTTCCTTACTTACAAGAGGCTGAAAACTTGTATCGCGTCAATTATTACAGCTGTAATTATGCGTTACACCGTGGCCTCAACTTTGGCACTCTCATCTTTGAAAAAATCTACTATGCTATCGGCATAAAAATCCGGGGTTATGGTATTCTCATGGCCCAGCAGCTTTTCCTCACTCGTCACTCCACTCAACACCAACAAACTCTTGAGACCATTATCGCGACCGAAAAGAATGTCAGTGTCCAATCGATCGCCCACCATGCAGATGCGTTCTTTGTCCAGTCCCAGCTTGGAGCATAGGTAATCAATCATGAGCGACGAGGGTTTGCCGACAACGGTGGGCTCCCGCCCGGTGCATCCCTTAATTGCGCCGACCATGCTCCCGTTCCCGGCCCACTCCTGCGCATCCGTGAGATGCGTCACAGCATCGGTATTGGTAGCGATGAATTCGCATCCCGGATTCTCGTTTATGCATAGCTGCGCGTATTGGATTTTGTAGTAGTTGATATACCTGTCGAATCCGACGACGACGGCGCCGACGTCATGATCGTGCTCGACCATGCAACCCGGTCCCATGTCGGGAACCTTCCCCTTATCCTCGGGACCGCCGAAGTGTGGCACGCCTATCAAGTCGAGCTCCTCTTGTATACCCACCTCCCCGACGACGTACACCTTCTTGCCGGTTTCCTTGAATTTCGTCTGCTCGAGGTAGGCCGCGGCCGCGAAGGAGGACGAGAAGATTTCCTCGGCGGGTACGTTGAGACCGAGGCTGTCGAACTTCTTCTTGTATCCCGCTCGCGATTTCGTCGAGTTGTTCGTGACGAAGTACATCTTCTTGCCCAGGGCGCGAAGCTTCTCGAGCGTTTCGGGTATGCCTTCGATGACCGAATCTCCCTGAAGAAAGAAAAGGGAAAAGGAAACATGGAATAATTTTGTTAGACAATGAGACGGGCACACGTCACCATGGGCTTTCACGCCTCGCCCTAGAGTATCGGTCAGCTCATTTCGTCGTCGCTGGTCGTGTCATGGATATTGCTTTAAGCATACATCAATATAAATCCACGAAAAACCCGGACCGTGCCCATTGACAGATCTCACCCTCCAAATAACGCCATCGCAATCGAAGATGAACACGTCCACGCCGGGTAGCAAATCCCTCGCCGGCTGCGTAAGCTTCAGGACGTTGGCACCCAACGCGGTGGTGGACGAGTACGGCAATGATATGGACGTGACGCCGCTCCCCCCTCGCGACGACCGGCCGCCGCCAAGGACGACGCGGCGACCACCCCCTCGCGCCGAGGGAGAGAACGCGCGGGCCGTTGATGCAAAGGCGAGAGAAAGGGCAGATTTGGTAAAATTCATCGTTTGGAGATGGTTGCCGCCGAAGGTCCTCGGCCGCTTAGGGGAGGGGCGCGAGGGAAGATCGAAGGGACGAGTGAAAAAAAGGGGGAGTGAAAACAACACGTCATATCCTATTTTTGAGAAAAGGGGGCTCTCCCCCATAACAGCAAGCAAACTCAATCTTTCGGGCATAACCCTAATGGCACAATGGAACGAAACATCAACTTAATCATAATCTTGTAACGTGTCACTGGAATGGTCGGGAACATCTTCATCCTTCGCAAAGGCCCCTTCGATAACGATCGGGAACCCGATCCGGCGTACCGGCTACGGGTGCAAGAATTCTCCTCTCTTTAGACTCAAAAAAATTAGGACGACGATTCTATCAGATCATTATTATTCTTCCGCGCACAAAAAAGTAGCCTAAAGCAAACCGTCATGTCCGGCTGGTGCAGTGAATCCAAGACAGAGACGACGGCCTCCCGAAACTGAGCCGCGACGACGAATCCCCGAAGTCACTCTCGAAACTCCTATTGCCCCAACTCTCGACGCCCTCGCTTTGCATCATGTCCGGCGTGCTCCTGGCCTTGGTCAACGGGTTGAAATTCCTCGAGGGCATATCCACCTCCGTCGTCTCGGACGGTCTCGGTCGCGACGCTGACTGTGAGGACAGCTGTTACCCGTCAGACCATGCCTCGGATAATCATCCCGACCTCGCACGCGTCGACATCAGCCCCACGACGAAGGTCGCCGAGGCCCTCCTCCTGCCCTTGTACCAATCGGGATTCTTCTACCCGATCCTGTTACTCCTAACCCTACTCTCCCTCCTTCGACTGCAGTACAATCGATTGAAAGAGGTCATACGCACGACTTCGCCGATCCCGGACATTCCATCGGTGCCGAACGCTCATCCGCTCTTCGGCCACTACAGCTTACTCATGGACCCGGACATGCACTCCTTCATATTCAGGGAACACGCCACGCCCAGCGGCATATCGAGCATATGGGGACCGGGATTGAAGAGGTGCGCCAGCGTATTGCAAGCGTCGCACGCGAGACTGGTGTTGAGGCAGACGAGCCAGCGCGATTTCAGGTATGTAACGTTATCTCCCCCCCCCCCCCCCCCCTAGTGAATGGATCATACGACACGGTCGCAAGACCCTCGGGGAGGACAGCCTCATCCTCATCCCCGGCGGCAGTTACTGGAAGGGCGTACGGAAGATCGTGGCGCGTGCCTTCACCCACGACGTCGTTCGTGATCAGCGCAAAGTCATCGGCAGGACCGCGAGGGAGCTCGTCGAGTGGCTCGAATCGTCCTGCGATATCGACGATCCCATCGAGGCGAAGGACTTCTTCAAGCTGTACTCGTTCAGCGTGTTCGGTAAGACCTCCATGGGGTATGACTTCCAGAGCATACCGAAGGAGGGGGGAGAAAGTCGACGACGTCCATCCTCGAGCAGGGATTGCATGCCCCCCGAGGCGGTGGCGTTCGAGTCGCTGAACCAGGACATAGGTCAGCGTGCCACGAAGCTGAGCTCGCTGATGAACCCCGCCATGCAGCTGTATTGGATACCCTCCAGGATCAACAGGGAGTATTGGAAGAATACGACCATGGTGAATGAGATGATGGGACGTATCATCGGTAATCACATGGATGGCATGTTGCGGTCATCGTCACAACGTAGGGAGAATTCTCCATCCGAGAAATGTTCCGCTGGCCAGAATGCGGGTCTACGTTCTTCCTTGCTCACTTACTTGATACAAACCTGCATGGAGAAACACTTCTCGAAGGAATCGTCCTCGGCTTGTCCATTTGCCGCATCTTCTTCAAGGCCGACATCGTCGTCCTCTTCGTTCGATGCCTCGAGCTTTAAGAATATGACACAAATCGCCAGACGAAAAATCATCCAAGATGTTTCCAGCATCCTACACACGCTCTTGTTGGCGGGATACGAGACCACTGCCCTCTCTCTTTCGTACGCCATGTACTGCCTGGCGAGGAATCCGCGATGCCAGGATCGTTGTTATGAGGAGGCACGAAGGGTGTTGAAGAGGAAGAAAAATGGTGGTTCCAATGATGTTTCTTTCGACTCGAACGATGGGGATGCAGATGGCGACGACTTGTTCGACTCCGATGATGACGACTTACCCTACTGTCGGGCGGTCCTCACGGAAGCGATACGTCTGAATATGCCCGTGGTGTTCACCACGCGCGTCATTTCCAAGGATTTAACATTAGAAACTGGCAACGACGACGACAAGAACGGAAAGGCCAGTCGGTGTACGATACTGAAGGGCACGCGCATCATCCTAAATCCAGAAATGATACATCGGGACGAGAGGAATTTCGTCCGGGCCACGGAGTTCGTACCCGAGCGGTGGGTGCGATGGGATTCATGTAAGGGTGGATGGGTCGATAGGGATTACTCCGGCGAGGGTAAATATTCAACTGAGGATGCTCCGTTATCTGCGGCGTCCACGGTCTCCATGCGACCGTCGGCACAAACGACATTCACATCACCCCCCTCATCCGAATACACCATCGAGAACTCAAAAGCAGATTGCATACCCGCTGCCAACCCGGCCAACTTTTTCGCCTTCTCGGATGGTGCGAGGAACTGCGTCGGACGACGCTTGGCGATAATGGAATCTACTCTTTTGATAGCTGAACTTCTACGTGATTTGCATGTGGGTTTCGCCGATGAGAATTTCAAATTGGTCAAGGAGATAAGCTTCGTTACTGTACAGTTCGTTAGTATGCCCATCAAGTTTTGGAAGAGATAGAGACAAAGTAACATTTTTAATATACACGTGTGTTCTTTCATATTTTGCCGCCTTGAGAGCGGATCAATCAAATCATTTTGCATCTCTTGCCACGAATGTTCACACTTCGCCACCGCAAACATCCCGTTTGTACTCGATCAGGGCCATGTTCATTAGCGGTATTATATGACATAACATGAACCCAGTCCTAGTACGTATTTTCTTCTCGGTCAACGACAACGCGGGGTTGTCCTCGATAATGTCCAACTCGCGGACCAGAGCGGAAGCGTCGAAGTTGAGGGGCGATCCGTCGCAGCGGAAGAAATCGTGCGCGATCCTGCGCTTCCCGAAGGTGTGATTGGCGAGTTTGTAATTCTGGCAGTAGTGTAGGAACGAGGGCAACGCCGCCCGAACGCCGACGCGATTACGATTACGACGACGACGATGATGATCTCCTCGACGACTATCGTTTCGATATCCGTAGCCGTAGTCCTCCAATCGTCGCGCGGTTTCGATAGGGAGGAAAACGGGCGTGGCGCCCTCGCATACCCTACGCAGGGAGGGGGGCGCTACCGCCCCGTCTTCCCCCGCCGCGCCTCCGTCGGGCGGACGAACCGTCGATGCATACTCGTCGATCCACATCCACGATTCGGTGGACGACATAGTGCGCGGATCGCTGACCTGAAAAATACAATGGAGAGAAAGGCTCGATTAATCGGGGGCCGATGTTATATCGATGATGGTATCGAATGCGCTGAAATTCGTCAATGGTGTACCATCCCCTTCCCAATTAAAAAAAAACTAACCATGTAACTCGACGACAATGCGAATTTCAATCGCATGTCGGCCGCCGCCATCGTGAACGCAAACATCTCAGCTAATAGCCTAGGATACTGCTCGTGCACGCGCGGCGTGAAGTCGTGCCATCGGGGCAATAATTCCGACCAATCGGCATTCGTCGCGATGTATACAGGACCGACTGCATACGACGTGTCTGCCAATTCGCGCGTGGTGTAATGCCTTGACGTGAACGACGACATCATACGATCGGGTTCGTGCGTGCGCGATGATGGCGGCACATTCAGACACGGCGAATCGTTTCCGCACACGTACGACAAATTGAAATTCGCGAAGTCCCGTCCTGCATCGGGGGTATTCGCCGTGGCCCATTTGCCACCGAGTCCGAAATGCTGTCCGGCGGCGACGCCCCTCGTTATCCTCGATGGCAGGGGTGGCAATTTGATTTGACGCAATAATACGGCATTCCCCGCGTCGTCGACATACTCGACGAGATCGCGATATGCACCCCCGTTCGTATTCACGTCGGGTCGGACGGTGGAGGACCTCAATCCCAAACCGAGATCGGAGAAAACGGGACGCAATGCCAACATGTCAGGATCGATGAGGACCACGACTTCCTCCTCATCATCATCTTTCTGTTCCTCCTTCGACATCTTCGCATTCGTCATATTATTATTATCATTCGCCGTAACAGTGCGATTCCGATTCCTCGAGATCATCCAATCGAGCATCCCCCCCGGCTTGTTGCTGTACTTGTACCGTTTATTATCCCCCCCACCGGTCCCCCCTCCCCCTCCCACCGCCAACGCGTGCGAGGGGGTGAAATGCACTTCCAACGACATCGAAGACGAATAGGAACGTCGACCTAGCGAGTTCATTTCGTACCTAATCTCATCCTCCCTCCGTGAATCATCGCATCCCGAAACGATCCTCGTCACGCGTCCCAAGTGTCCGGCACGACGCAACGCGTAATACGACGATATCGATTGCCAGTGCTGATAATTCGAACAGTCGGTGGAGAATGCCACGTGCACGTGCCGTCCGCCGATGCCATCGCCATCATTTCCATCGCCCGTCTCGTCCTCCTTCTCGTTTGTCATCGCAGATCCCCCCCCCCCCCCCTCCTCCTTCCCCGTGGACCTCGACGAAAACGACGACGACGAGGACGACGACGACGACGGCATCCCACCCCCGTATTCGATGCCGTGCAATTTCACGACGAGGTACGATAGAGATGCGATCCACGAGATCGCGAGGGCATGGGAGAGGATGAGCGCGATGGACACGACGACGTTGTTGGCACGGTCGCGACGGAGCGCGGCGGCGGCGGCGGCGGCATTCATCCCCCCGAAAGGTTATCTCGTCCCCATGATCAATGGCGGCATCGCCCATGCGCGGTCGTCCCCCCTCTCCCTCTCCCTCTCCCACCCACCCCCGCACGTCGCCGCCTCGCTTGTGACGCCCCCCTGAAAATGAAGCGGTGGGTACGATAGCAAGGTTCGGTGAAGTGAGATTTCGGGGGGGGGGGGATAAATAAGGGGGGAATGCCCTCCAAAAGAGTTTCCGGCGTGCTCAATGGCACGAGAGGAGATAGAGCCAATAGGGATCGGAAATTATGATAACAGCATCATGGCGTCGTCGTCGAGCGATCGAGATAGCTTCGGTGATGCCGGCATCGATTGGGATGCCGCCATCGAGGAATCGGATTCCTGGCTCCCATCGTCGTCGTCATCCGGCGGCGGTGCGAAAGCAACGACGACGATCGCGGCGACTGCCAACGACGGCGCCATAATATCGTCGTATTCGGACCGAGCCGAGGACGATGAAAATCACGATGGACGGAATTACATCGTCGTCGGGGGGAATGCCGACTCGTCGCGAGTGGAGTCGTCATCGTCGTCATTGGGGTTGACGTCGGATCAATTGGCGAGGATCGAGGCGAATAGACTCCTGGCATTGGACAGGAAGAAATGGATGGGCGGGCGGCGTACCCTCGGATGTATCGAGGAAGGCCGGATGGGAGGAGGTGGCGCGACGACGGGGGATGAGACGAAACGACATGTTCAACGACGTCAACAGCAGCATCATCATCATCAACAACAACAGCAGCATGTGTCCGTCGAGGACGGGGGAGTTGGGAGTGGTTCGGTAGGGGCGGTAGGAGGGGGGGACGCCGCCGTCGCGAATATCATTCTATCCGACGAGCAACGGGCGAGGATGGAAGAGAGCAAACGTAGGGCCCTCGAGAGGCAGAGGCAACGTTTGACGTCGCAACAACAACTCGCCGTGGTCGCATCCACGACTACGACGACGACGACGACGACGACGACATCGGTGGTAGTACGAGTCGACGCGTATTCGACATGCACGAATAACGTCGACGCGAGAGAGAGTATGCGAATGCGGCAATTGGGGGGAGGAGACTCGCCAACATCGACGAACGAGAATCGACAACGGCCGTCCGCCGATGCAAACGACACGTCCGGACCGAGCGTTAATGGGCCGGACGTCGAATCGAGTTCGGAAGGGGGGGGGGCGAAACATCATTCGACGGGAGGGGACGGGGGGCGTCCTTCGTCGCGCGAGGGGCTCGATATCGCCATGCGATCTCGTGTTGACGACGACGACGACGACGACGACGACGACGACGACGACGACGACGACGACGACG
>JALLBA010000561.1:0-16342 GCA_036939675.1 Cyclostephanos invisitatus
ACGCGCCGGGCGCGTGCCACCTGGCTCTGACACACGTGTCAAGTAATAAATCTACTTTCAAGAGGTGCAGAACTTTCGCGTATCCGGAGCTCTTTCTTGTGACGCACTTCGTGTTCGACGGCCAGACGGAATAGCCGAGACTCCGTCTGTCCGGGTATATCGTCTCAGCGAAGAGGGAGGGGAATTGGAGGGGCGGCCCCCTTTCCCCTGAACCTCGTATACGTCGCGCACTCTGGCGCGCGTTGAGAAAATTTTGTTGCACAAAGAACAAACCACAACAAAAAACAAAAAACGTTGAGATTCAAGATTCCGCCAGCTTCTATTTTCAGGTCGATTCAGGTTAATTCAGGTAAATTAACATTTCAATGCGTTTTCGTCGTCGCCGGTTTGTGAATAACTGGAGGCATCGTCGTCGGATGGGGAGGGAGGATATCAAATGTGCTGGGGTGATTTTGTGATGCGGCGGACTCTCCAGTCCTGCTCCGGTTGATGCCTCCCCTCCCCCCCACTACCTATTTAGCGCGGTCCTCGTTTGTCACTCCATCCCCCATTCCCCCCTGGCTGTATAATGCATTATGCGTTTCGTCCACTTTATCTCACAGCAGCCCTACCAAGTAGAGCACTTTTATCATGTCAACGTCAACAGATTCATTCCAGGTTCGCGTCAAGATGTAAGTGATATCACTCTGGCTCACATGCTACGCCTGAGGAAGATCCACCTAATGTTATCTTCCTTATCATTTTAGGGCTGTCAACGGACGGTATCACTCGAGTATGCGACGATCGCTCCAATCCGTCGCCCTGTACGAAGCCAATAGGTGGTGAGCGAGAGAGAGAGTAATGAGAGTGGCATGAATACTTAACTGTCTTTGTGATGCGAAAATATTATGTTCTCTGAACATTTCTCTCTCTGACTTTTCTTAAAGCCTCTTAAGTCGATACACAAAACTTCGGCCATTCCAACGCAAGTGGGCCCTACTTGCCACTGCGGTTGACCTGTTGAAGACGCTTAATTTTCTTACCGACTACCAACGCCAAGAGATCATGTTCCGAACAAACTCGTCAAAGGAACCTTTGGCGCCCGATCTGGCTTGGTAAGGACATCTTAAAGTGTGTCCTTGTAGAATCACTTCAAATGTTGTATCATTTACCTACTTTCTTCACATTCGTCATATTTGGCTCGTAATAGGAGGCGAATGAAGCTCATTACGAGAGAAATTGGTCAAACAATTTTGCCCATGGCTGAAGTTCTCATCAAGGATAATAAGGGCAAAAGTCATGATGAGATTTGCGCTTTGCTTTTGCAGAAACAGTTTGTGAGTTCATAATTCTTAATTTTCGACAGCGTTCGTCAAAACTGCTCACTGGCCAACACTCAGGATGACAGCAAGGAGAGCAGTAAAACAGTTGCGACTGATGGATATTTGGTTCACGGTCAAGAGGTCCCCAAGCCATACTCTCCTATGTGGGAATACAATCACAACAATGTTTTCAGTGTCTATCGCATCTACTACCGTGGAATCGCCGTTGATCCTGACATTTTCCCTCCCGTAGCTCCAAGAGAGGTGGAAGTGCCCACCAAGAAGACTGATCCAGCCCCAGCCCCAGCAGCTGCGGCTGTAGCTGTAGCTGCAACCAGCGGTGCTGGGGTTAGTGCGCCATCACTTCCTCCTGCCGGCTTGGCCGTCAAGTCCGACAAAGTAAAATCTGTTGAGCTAACAGATGAGGAGCGCAGGGCACTTCTCAAGGAGGTCAAAGACCACACTGAGCTACTAAGGGAGTTTGTGGGAGTTGTCCCCGACGATGAGCTGGCCGAGCGCAAAAGAGCGCTCTATTTAGCGCTACCCCCTGTTCCGCCACCTGACGGAAAGAAACAGAAGAAAGCCAAAACAACCAGTGCTGCTGTTGCAAAAACTGCGTCTATGGATGCGGAAGATTTGGACGAGATCCCTGTGTAATTTTTATATTCTTCATCATTACAGGCAGATAAATAGAACAAAAAGCTCATTGCTCTACACCATATCTACGATACACTTTTATGTGATTTGGTTGCGATAACAAAAATAAAGGAATGTGTCCGTTAGGTCATTTTTTTATTATGTATTTGTACGTTGGATGGCGGCACTCCCTCAATATTCATCATACTCATCGTATTCGTCATCGTACTCATCCTCATCTTCCTGCGTCGATGCGTTGGCATTGGCACTCGTCGACGGCGACACATCTCCCGCGTCCGCCGTGGCGCCTCCGTCAGTGTTCTCCCCCGCCGCGCCCACTTCCGTCTTCTCCTCGTCCGCCGGTTCCTCCTCGCCGCTGGCCCCGTCGTATTTCTCGTCCTCTCCCGCGACATCCTCCTTCTTCTCAACCGAACCAATGCTCCCAAGCTTCAAACCCCTCTCCAACAGGTCTGGACTCAGACTCGCGCTCATCCGACTCGGCAGGTACAGCCCGTACGCGTCGAGCTTCCCCGTCACTTTTTTGCAGAATTTCTTCGTCTCCGGCAGCAATTCCTCGGAGTAGAACTCGCACCACTGCCTCACCAGCGCCTCGTCGTCCCCGGTCAAGGAGGACTGCTTCAATTCCCGCCGCAGCGCCGTGGCAACGGCCGAGACGAGTCCCATGAGGTCCGCGGCCACGCGCTCGACGCACATGGCGGTGGATTCCGAGTCCTCCCCGTCGTGGAGGGTGCACGCGAGTCCCGCCTTGAGGACCATTTGTGCGAATTTGAGGTGCTCCTCGCACAGGGGGGGGCTCCTCGTCTTAACCGCGGCGGCGCCGGATTTGGAACGCCCGCCTCCCTTTTTGGACGGGGAGGGAGCGGCCCCCGAGGAGGCCGGCGAGATTTCATTGAATATGCCACCGAACGTCTGGGCGCGCGTCAGGACGTAGTGGGCGTATCGGGAAAGGAATGCGCGGTATCCCTGGGTCTCCGGCTGGACAATAGCGCATAGGAAGAAGGATAGATTCAATGATGCGTTTTGAGAGGGTGAAAAGGGGTGACATGAGTGAGATAGGCGAACTTCATATTCTGACCAATGAAAAATCAGGATCCCCACCACGGGGGGAACGAAAAAGGGCGAATACCCAAAAACTCACATCATCGTCCACACCGATGAGCACCTTGCTATCGAAGTACCTCGTCCCTCCCCGTCCTCCCGTCGACCTCTTGGGATCCTTCGTCTTCCTTAACGCCCTTAGCCTCTGCTTCAACGCCTCCTGATGTTCGGGTCCGCCATCCACCGCGAATCGATGCAGGACGTATACGCTCTTGAGCTTCGTGCGTATGTCCTTCTCGGCCATCTTGTTCCATAGCTTTCGAAGGACCGCGTCGTATATGTCGTACTTACCGGATATCTGGTACGTCACCCCCACGAGTCGCTCGACGTGCTTGCTCTTCACCGGCTCGTTGTCCGGCCTCGTGGCCTTGAGCATGACCTGCTCGAGCTCGCTCGACGTCAATCCCTTCATCTCGCGATACACGTTCGACGTTAGCTGCGCGGTGCGTTCCTGCGCGGCCTTCGTCGCGTGCAGTACCGTGTCCTTGACCGCGCCGGGGTCCGGCATGCGATCGCGTATCGCCGACAGGCCCCGGGTGAAGGTGGAGGGGGGGGGCGGACCGCGCTTATTACCGTACGACACGACGCGTCCCTCGACCCCGCCGCGACGGTTGGACGAGGACGGGGTCGGACCGCCGCCGTTCCTGCCGCCGCCGCGGTTGGAGGGGTGATTGCCGCCGCGCCTCTCCCTCCCCCCGCCGCCGCGACGGGGGGGACGATCGTCGTCGTAATCGTCCTCGTCGTATTCGACCGCGGACGACGGACGACCGCCACCGACGCCGCCGCCACGCCCTCCCCGGGAAGATGGAGGGGTGGAGCCACGACGGGGAGGGGGGGACGTCGAGGAGGTCCGACGACCGCGCGCTGGTGGGGACTCGTAATCGTCGTATTCGCCGGCATCGTCGTCGTCTTCTACGTCCTCCGCATCGTCCTCCTCGACGTCGAAGTCATCGGCGTCGTCGTCGTCGACGTCGTCGTCGATCGGACTGCGCCTCCTGCTCCCGCCGCCACCCCGTCCACCCCCTCCCCGACCGCCGCGCGACGACGATGCGGACGACGACGATCGACGGGACGACGCCGCCGCCGACGAGGACGACCGACCGGGACCGGATGAGCGGGCGGCGAGGGCCACCTCCGACGCCGTGCCGAGCGCAATGAATAGGAGGGCTATTCTCATGTCTCGTTTCCCTTTTCCTTTTATGTTGATTACTACTACTTAGTCCCTTGGATGGATTGGATGGGATCCCGTGTTCGTGGGTGATGCGCGGTAAAAAATTGTACCTAAAGGTGTCGTCCACCGAGCCTCGATGTCTAGGTAGAGTAGATAGCGGTGAAGGTATTTATAACATCAACACGTGGAAGTCAAACGGGATGCGTTTTTGATTTTCGGGGGCGGGCCCGTCAATCAACCCTAAAAAGGGACGACGGCAAGACGAAAAGTACAACAACAAAAAACAACACAAACAACAACCCACGCACCCCACACCCCCATCCGCCGTCGCCCCGCTCCCCCTAATAATTCTGATCTGGTAGCGCCGCTTCTGCACTTTCTGGATAGGTCTATCCGTTGGGCACTGGGCTAAGCACATCCGACGAGCCGTCATGGACCCCCGGGAGAGAGAGGCGAAGGAGGCGAAGCAGCGCAGGACTCGGGAATTGCTGGACAAGGCCTACGATCAGATAGTCTCGTCGCAATTGGTGAAACTGTCCTCGAAGAAGACCTACACCGAGGACGACGAGGAGGCATACCGTCGGAAGGTTACGGCCGATCGCGAAAAGGCGACGAATAGGAAGCGTAAATCGCTTTCGGCCGAGCACGAGGAGCTCGCCCGGTCGACGGGGTTATCGGGACACGTCGTGGCTCTCATGGCCAGGTCCTCCGGGGGTAGAAGGAACGGAGACGACGACGACGACGATTCAGGGAAGAGCGATGACGACGACGACGACGACGATTCGGGGAGGAGCGACGGCGGCGATAAAAATGGCAGGAAACGCCGTCGCGACAACAAGAAAAAGTCGAGAAAGAAGAAGAGCGGTAAGAAAGAACGCAAGAGGAGGAAGAGGGAACGACGGAGGAGGGATGGCTCGGTCGGCTCCCGCTCTTCGGACGACGACGACGAGAACGACGGCGGCGACGAAGACGACGGTAATAACAGGAAAGGGGGAGGGAAGAATGACTATCCCGGTGAAGGATGCAGGGACGAGAGCAATAGAAAGAGCGATTCAAGACATCGTCGTCGCGACGACGATGACGATGTCGATGACGATGATAGTTCCGATACCAGCCGCGGTCGAAAAAGGAGAAAGAACAGGAAAAAGCACCGCCATAGCCGGAATTGAATCTTAGCCTGACTAAGTTATATGTGTAACTTAATTTGGGAAGATTATGAGTGGTGCGATTGATCGGGACTATCTTCTCTTGTGACGGCGTAGTTCACTACATATCTGATTTAAAATTAGAACGTGCGCTACTACGCAATCAGTTGCATCGCATCTCTTTCGGGAGAAAAGTCATGAACTGCATGAGAAGGTCCGGATGGGACTTCATGATGTCCTCCGCAGTACTCTTAACGTCCAACAACACGTCGTCCGCGGCCTGGTTGCCATTCCAGCACGCCTTTATGCACTTAGCCAGCGTCTCGTATGCGTCCTCTCCGACTTTCTTCCTCACCTGGTTTAGGATGCCACACGCGATAATCCGACGTTGTTCGTTGGCCCCCACGGCATCTTTACCGCCGCCTCCGGTGCGGAACCAAGTCCGAATGCGGTTGTTCAGGGGACCAGCTCCCCGTGCAGCGGGCACTGCGCTGGAGTCAATCATTGGTGCGGAAAGCTTTTCCTCTTCCTCCGAGCTGGTGGACGAGTCAACATCGCACTCTCCCCTGCACTTCTTCTCGTCCTCTTTAATTTTGTTGGTTAGCATACGGTCTTCAACAGTCGCCATTATCTCCTCAGCCTTCTCGCGCTTCTTCCTCATGAAACGACGAAAATTCTCGCAGTACTTAAAACGGTATTGATAGTCGACCACCTCTTTGCAAATCTTGGAGTCGAGGGAATTCGCGATCATCCTGATCGAATCTCTATAAATCCGATAGCCGGCATCAAAAAGATCCGTCTCGTTCTTGGTCCAAATGGTCATATACCTTTCGGGCCTGTCCTCTATCCTTTTGATCGCCTTTCGTGTGTCGCCCCTGCACTCGTGAAGCTCCGTGAGGAGACTGACAACGTCGATTTCTCGAGGCGTCTTGACCTCCGCCTCGGCATCGAGAGACCCGATGTAATTCGTATCGTGGAACGGTTCCAAACCGGCTACCTTCAGATGATTGCTCAGCAGTGAGCATGTCTCTTCGAGGAAGTTGCCCACGTGATCCCCCTCGTCAGTAGCCGGATCCCAGACCAGTATCGGGATCCTCTGAGAAGGAGGGTTGGCCAGACCACGGAAGCTGGTCTTACGGTGTAGATCTAGTTGCGGAGGGATCTCCGCTTGGTGATTATCACCGATTCTTATCTTGCCTAAAAATGCTGCCCCCTCCTGGCCGACTCTCCTTGAAGACATGGCTAATGAGGATGGGGAACATTGCGTAATGGGATTGCTAACATTCCTCGTCGAACTGCGACCATTATCATCCGTGCTAATGGGGTCTGATGAGACGAGATGGCTCGATGCTTTCTCAAAGACTGCGAAGGCGTCAGTATCATCCGTCCATGGAGAGAGTTTTACTGTTATCGGGAAGTTCGAATGACATAGATTGAGTTTGTACCTGCACACAAAGCGTCTATTCTGATCTGGTATGTCTTTTTCTATGGATTGATCGCCTGACTTCCACTTCACGACCCGGGCTTTCCCCATAATTGCAGTAACAGCATTATCGTCTGATTGGTCCGTAAAAACTAAGTCACTTGGGGACATTCTTGCCAACACCTCCTCTTCGGTGCCTCCTCCGTTTGCGGCATCCTCCACCACAAAACTTCCCCTGATGCCTTCGAGATCTTCCTTCTTGAAAAACCATCTTGTTCGCATCATCATTATCGTTGACGACTTGAATGACTTGGAATTTTTACCTTTCTTCTTCCTAGGTCCAGTACCTAATTTGGTCGGATCTGACCTTTCTTCCCAAAGCCTCTCGACAACGCCGATAAAAGGATCAAGCGCACCGAGGCCGGGTCCACAAGAGTCCGGATCATTATATATGGGGATGACCTCGCAATTTTTGACGTCGTCCGATTTTCGGTTCCTCGGGTCATTCCACGGGGCGTCGCCGCTGCTTATCATGACCGTATCTCCAAGACGTACTGTGAATTTGGACTGGAACGTCCAGGTGGCTGCCTTCACATTCGTGAAATCAATTTCCAACGCTTCGTATTCTATCGACGATCCAGCAACATCATTCGCAGTGCCTTCCCCAATCCAACGATAACTCGGTATTGAGCACTCCCGGACCGCCTTTTCCGTAGAGCCTCCATCCCCCTCCTCATGGGGCATTTTTTTCTCAACACGGGTTTTTGCGTCACGTCCACCCTTATGGGACGGTGTCAACGCCTTTTCTGCATCCTTGCCGGTGTGACCAGGCTCAGAAGTGGCTCTCGTGTCGTTTATTTTCGGTTTCTTGTACGCCAATCCACCACCATCCCCCGGCGCATATCGGTTGGACGCGGAAGCTCGTTGTCTCTTCGATGATCGCCGCCCCTGAATAAATCCCAGTCCCTTGTTTAGCTCCGTTGACATTTCATTTTCCGACTCATCCGAATCCTCCCCATCTTTTTCATGCACTTTCGTGCCCATGTCCTCCTCGGCGCTGGAGGATTCTCCCACCTCATCGTCGGGTTCATTTTCTCCTGCATCTCCATTCGTAATATTTTGCCCTGTTCGACATAGTTCAGACGCATCTTCATGTGGTTCTAAGGGCAAGTTTATGATACGAGAACTCCTAGACGACTCGGAGCGTGCATCGGTGGGATGCATTCCAGTTCCAGATCCAACTCCCAAAGTCCTAGCATTCGCCTTGGCATCTTGGTTCATGTCGTCGACGAAAAATAAATGATGTGATCAGAGCAACAAATTTTCGGGCCATCCTGCCTATGCAAGTTACTATTATTCCTACGTAGGCTGCTACGGGACGTAAATTTTGGGTAAACTTTCAAGGAGGCATTACCATTGAATTGCACTTGGTTGCCATCTTAGTGAATGACCAAGTAAGCATTAATTCTACGCTTGGATATCATTTTGTTTGTCCCATTCTCTCCCTGTTGTCTACAGCTCTTGGAATCGCTCTCGGTGGGCAAACGAATGACGCATGTGGGCTGATTTAGAACCTGAGATGTTTCTCCTTCTTTCCGCTAGGTCCCAGTCCTGCTCGCATTGCATCCCTCTTAGTCTTCTCCCTTATCGCGTCCACGTCTACTTTTCCACTTCCGTCCTCATCTGCTGCCTCTGCCCACTCCAGAACTAAGTGCCTACCATACAAATGCGTTCGGGACAATGTAGCCATGGCATTCTGGGCTTCCTTGCATGTGACGAACTCGCAGAATGCGAATCCACGATGTGTCCCATCAAACTTCTTTGGAAGGCGAACTTTTTTCAGCTGACCGAACGAACCGAATAGTTGAAGGAGTTCTGTTCTCGTAGCTTCGAACGGCACATTTCGGATCATGATTTTGGTCCTATTGGGTGGCTTGTCGGCGGCAGGTATCTTCGTCGAGGAGATACTCTTTGTCGATAGTTTTATGTCCAATGCATGACCGTTTACTACCTTACCTTGCAAAGCTTTCATGGCCTTAATTGCTTCTGCTTCTGAAGAGAATTCAACAAAGCCAAAACCTAAAGAAAGCCGCCTAAGGTTATCATTGCTGCCACTGGAATCAGCTGCCAGTGGTGCGCCATGTCTCTTCGTTGGAGCGGCCTTCGTAGGAATCTTGACTGCACGCGGTCGGACGCCAGCTCTTACAAAGGCATGTTCAAGTTGCTCCTCACTCGTAGCAAAATTGAGGTTCTTGACGTAAACAGTTTGAGATACTCCAGTATCAGCAGCTTCCATAGATGGGTCCTCCTCAAGCAATGGCTTGACCACGATGTCATTACTTCCTTGATTTAGAGCATTTACTGTGATGTCATCTGTAGGAAGTATTTGTTTAGTGGTGTCCTCTGTCTGGGGGATTTCTTTACCTCCCACCTTTATTGGTGCCCACTCTAAGTACAAGGGAACATGCTTAAATTTCTTGTACGCCAGTTTGCGAAACGCACGGCGTGCATCGGTGGTATGGCCATACTCCACGAGAGCTGCCGTCTTCGACGGAGGGAGCAAAATTTTATCAGGGACATCTCCACCTATATCATGGAATACCTTGGTTAAATCCTCCAGCGATGTGCCATAGGGAAGATTCTTAACAAGAATCATTGTCTTACTGCGTAAAGGCGCACCGCCGCTACTTTTCTTGTTCGATGATGCCTCCAGCGCCAACACGTTCACACCGTGCTCCTCAAAAAATGCAACGTTCTCTGAAATGATGTGTGTCTCGCCGAGTGCCAGCCGCACTGCAGCATTCCCAGACGAGATTCCATCCTTGACATTCAAAATATCGCCCTTGGATATCCCCAAACGATCGGATAAGTTGTCGACAACGGCATCTCCACGCAGAAAGCTAGCAGACCAGCCCTTAGATGATTTCTCTGCTTCTTTCTGTCTAGCTAGGTCCTGACGTTCCTTGTACGTCATGTCACTGCTATCGACACCATGCATTTGATCGGCGGCAGGCTTAGATGGGAGAATGTGAATCAAACGGCCCTGAAAATCTTCTCCATCCATCGTATCCATTGCTAGCTTGGCATCATCCTTATGTTCGAAGTTGATGAATGCATATCCCTTGTTACGTTTGGAGTCATCCACGGGAATATGAACGGAAGTTACGCGGCCGAAGTCGGAGAACTTTTCAAACAGATCCTCTTCCGTGGTTGTAAATGGCAGGTTTCTAATGAATAACCGGTCGAAAAGAGTGCTTTTGACCTTTTCCCCTGAATTCATTGAAGACTTGACCCTCTCTTCTCCAATGGACTTGTCTGCATTATCATTTTTATCCCAACTGTTACCACTACTGTCCCCTGAATTCATTGACGACTTGAACTTCTCTCCTCCAACGGACTTGTCTGCATTATCATTTTTATCCTCACTATCACCACTACTGTTACTCGAATCGTCATCTGGGGCGCTACTTGAATCACTGCCATCATCGTCATCATTATTTTCATTGTCACTTTCGTCTGCGAGAGTATCTACCCGTAGTTGCTTGGACCTCAAAAAATCTAAATCAGAAGAAATCCTTTCTTTCCCCACGTCTGTTGCACCATTGTCACTTGCCGGATCTGAGCTGCTGCTGCTGTCGCTGTCACAGTCGTTACCGCTCTTGTTGCTCCTATCGCCTTCCTCGGTGACATCAACTGAACCCGCAATGTTAGTCGGCTCCGTGCCTGGCTCAGGGATAGCATCATCGTTTGCCCAAAATTTCGACTTGGAAAATTTCCCCTGCTTGCCAGATGTAGCGACGCCCATGGCAGATAAAAATTCTTCTCGCTTACGACTGGCCTCATCTGGTTCCACCGCATCGAGGTCATCATCATATCCTGAACCTTCATCGCGCTTTGCTTTGTAATTTTTCCCGTCCTTCTGATGCAGTTGTCCCTTCTCCTGCTGCTCCTGCTTTTGCAGCTGCAATTTTTCGTTCCTCGAGGATCCCACGCTGTGCTTCGACCACGGACGATACTCCGACATTTGCGGCTTCTTCTTAGTCGAGAAGGCCAAACTGACGGACAATCGCGCCGTGCCAGCGAAACTCCTGTCGAAGTGCGATACCGCTGTCTCGGCCTGGGACGGGTTCTGGAATCCGACGAAGGCGATTTTACGACTCCGACCATCCTTTGTCTTGAGAAGCTTGCAATCCGTGATAAGGAGGTTCGGTAGTGCAGCTCGCAGATGACTTTTGAGTTTCGTTTCATCGAAGGATGGGTGTAGATTCTTGATGCATACTCGCGTCGTCGATGCCGGTGTCGCTGATGGCGCGACTGCTGTTGCCGCCGCTGCTGGCGTGGTCATGACTCAATGTTATTATCACTATCGTATCCAGCATCTACGAACAAAAAAAAATGTTCTTCGGGAGCGTCACGGGCGGAGGTGGGTGGTTGTGTTTGGTTGTGCGTGATTGGGATTGCGTAATAATAGGGAGATACTTTTCTGCTGGCGGGAGAACGGAAGCGCCGAAAGTCCTACGACGACCGACGACCGTCGACCGCCCACCGTCTACTAACGGCTAACGGATCGTGATGAATTCGAGTGAGGCATCACGCGAAGCAACGGTGTTAAATGTGGCGTCGGCCACAATACCGCAGAAGCCTGATGAATCCATTCAGACGACCATTTTGTCGGCCATGTCAAGGATTGACCCCTTCTTGAGATTCCTTACCAAGGCCACGGGGAAGACGTCGGTTCCACTGAATATGCTATGCCAAGTGTTTCCCAAATCAAATGTAGATGGTGCTAGCTGTGATCATTCGGAACATATCGAGAAAAACGACGATGTCAACAAAAACAACAATAACTGCAACGACAGCCATTTGCACGAGATGTTACTCGAGCTAACCTACCGTGGAGTGTTGACCTACGACACCGAAAGGAAGGCTGTTGGATTTCCTCTTCCTCCGTCGCCTTCTAACCCAAACGATACATGTGCAATTCAACCTACATGCCTATCTGCTCATTCGGATGTGCTGAAAAATGCACCCTCAAAACTTATTGGGAAGGGACTCCACGGATCCTCCGAGGCTTCTGCAAAACGACGGATGAAAGTCTTGAAATGGTCACTAGAACTTGTTCCTTCGTCGGTGTGTAAAAACATTGAAACAGACAATACTCAGCTAAAATTAAAGAGCGGCCCTTATGTGGCATCAAACACAATCACTCGAAGGCCGACGAAAGATGAGAGAACATGTGCATATGATCCGAAATCCGTCGCTGAATGTGAAATGGATCAAAAAAAGCAATCACTTCAAGATCCCTACGTTGTAGTGGATGAACGGTTCGACGAATGCATTGAGCGTAGAGCTGCCTTCCGAGCATTGGATGCTTTGTTTTCCCCCAAGAGAGGAAAAGCTGATAGTGACGATAGAGTTGATAAAAATCTGCCATGTCATTGGTTACCATGCCAGGCAGCATACGCTGGGTCGCATTTAGGCCGTCGCGTCCGGCACGGGGTGATATCGAAAGAAACAGCGTCAAAGATTCCCCCAGAATTGTTGAAGTTATTCGATCTAGATTTGACAGGTAGCGAAAGCACCATCTTGGGACGACCAAGGCGAAGGTTATTCCTACATCAAGCACGAGCAATCGAATCAGCAATGAGCAATGTTCATACCGTAGTGCAGACTTCCACAGGAAGCGGAAAGTCCTTGTGTTTCTTGCTTCCGGTGCTGGCAAAGGCCATGATATCCCTCCAACAGGGAGAGGTGTCATCTGCCATAGTGCTTTTTCCGACGAAGGCATTGGCCCAAGATCAATTCAGTAAGATCGTCTCTCTTCTTCAACCGCTGGTGAACGGCGACTCAGATTTGACGCCTATTCGGGTGGGTGTTATAGACGGTGATACTCCTCACTCAAAACGCGATGAAATTGCGACTGAATGCCAGATCATTCTTACAAATCCCGATACGCTGCACGCGGCAATGTTGCCGAACTGGAAGAAGAACCGTGCATACCAAAAGCTGCTGGCACGAATAACGACCGTGGTCATCGACGAATCTCACGTATATGAGGGAGCATTCGGAGCTCATGTAGCTATGGTGTTAAGACGTCTCTTGAGAGTCTGTCGTGTGGCTTCTTCTCCATCTAATACAAGTCACGCCACATCGGCCACGTCTATTTTGTTCATCTCATGCTCAGCCACAATGATACATCCAGAAGAACACTTTCGACAATTATGTCCAATCGGAAAAGAAGAAGATGTCTGTGTTTTAACGTCAAAGGATGACGGTTCACCCTGTCCTCCAAAACACTTCTTTGTGTGGAATCCTCCTATTCTCGACGTCAATGGTAATTAAAGCCGCCCACGAGCAATGCTATCAACACTTTTCTCTGAGTACTCACGTATTTTTATTCTTTTAGGGATTTCAACCGAAAGTGTCTTCTTGCCCAAAAGATCCACGGATGCGACGAATACCATAACTGACGTAAATGAAGCGAACGATGTCTGCAAGATGGTTAATAGACACGACATTAACATTTTCATTGACAAACGAAAAAGCAAGCGAAAAAGAAATATCAACCAGAATTCACAGCCATCGAGTCCCTTCACACGGCGTCGTCATGCAGCGGACGAGACTGCGTTTCTTCTCGCAAAAGCAATTTCAGCTGGAATAAGGACAATCGCTTTTTGTAGAACACGCTCTCTCGTTGAGTGGGTTTATGAACGTACACTGAGTATCCTACAATCCAACCCCGAAAGTATTGCTTTGATGTCGAAAGTTGATTCATATCGAGGTGGATATACCGCTGAAGCTCGACGTAGCATTGAAGAGCGACTTTTTCACGGGAAACTGATTGGTGTTGTAGGGACAAATGCGCTAGAGCTTGGAATTGACGTTGGCTCAGTTACACTGACACTACACACGGGTTATCCTGGATCAATAAGCTCATTACTTCAGCAAGCAGGGAGATCTGGGAGGGAGAAGAACGGCAATAATGAGCCATCTTGTGCTGTTATGGTGAGTTTTAGTTCACCCGCAGAACAGTATATTTGGAAGAATCCGAAGTGTTTGTTAAGCAGAGGTGTAGAAGCGCCAACTACTCTGCCAATCAACAGCACGGTGATTCAGGGTCACATGCTCTGTGCCGGTGACGAGTTCCCGTTGACAGGAGATCAACCAGTGTCGTGTTTGCTGAATGAGGTCAATGTTAATGAAAGGTTCCCAGCCGACAGCGAAATATTTGGTCTTGCGTACTACCATACCAATATTGCTTTTCTGGTGAAGAGGGGGCTTTTGTCTTGTCAGAAAGTCGGTGTTGCTTCTAGTCACAAAGAATGCGACCGTGGCGATAACATGTCTGTATACGCGACACACCCGGTAAGTTCTTTTCGTATAATCTGCTCGCGACGACGACGAGAGCGTCGCATCGCGCTCCAACTGTAATACAGTGAGCGGTCTGACGCCTAATTCTGCTCATCAAACTCAAGGTCTTGAAAAATCCTTGGAAGATGGTCTCACTGAGGTCGGTAGAGCCTCTGTCGTATTTGATTGTTGATTTAAGTCATAACCTACAAGGCGGGAAGACCGACAAATTGTATGATCAATCTTGTGTATTGGACACAATACCTTACTCAAGAGTCTTCTATCACGCATTCCCAGGGGCCCTGATATTGTACGTAAAGTGGTTTAATTTGAATCTGACGAAGCCCGGGACTCACATTGGTGATTTCTTACTTTTTTGCTAGGCATCGAGGAAGAAAATACAGGATAGAGTCAATGGAGAACCCGCCCTCTATTCTTGGTGTGGCTTCGTTTGGGTCATGTGGATCTAGCAGCCTCCTTGCATTTGCCAAACCAACGTCACTTCAGTATTCAACTCAGCCCTTAAATACCAATCAAATTACAATTGTGAAACAAATGGGTCATGCTGAATCACTGAGAGGTGTAGGTGCTGATTATGACAATGACGAGAAACAGGAAAATGAAACAAACAAAAGCTGTTCGGTAACATCTGCAATAGCTGGATATGGAATTGTAACAGTCAAACGCTCTGTTCATGGATATAAAAAACTCTCACATGTTAATCGAATGGAGCTGTCGCGAACCTCTATCTCTGTGCCACCGATGGAATTTGATACCAGGGCTCTCTGGATTGATGCTGATGCGACCTGTTTACGAGATGTTGTCCTCGATTTTGATGGAGGGGTACATGCCTTGTCACATGCTATGGTTGCGGTTGCTCCTCTATTTGTGGCATGCGCCATCGCGGACATTGACTGCGATCATAGCACACACTCAACAACCCAAATTCTACTGTACGATCAGAGACCCGGGGGATCAGGTATTACCGCCCAACTCTATACTTCCCTTCTTTCCGCCCTGCGAGCTGCGATCGAACTACTTGAAGAATGCACTTCATGCTATTCTAGCAAGGAATACGATGGGGGCTGTCCTGCATGTCTGCAATCTGTACCATGTGACAATTTCCATCAAACAATTTCACGTAATGCTGGGGTTCTCATTGGGAAGCATTTAGTGAACCGTCTAGAAAAGAGTACTTTCAAAAATCAACGTGAAACAAATGGCAAGCATTTGGATGGCGGTGCATTCGATGTACAGTGCCCATTAAAGCCAAATAATATTGTCATCGGCAGGGCGCCTTGGAGTCCCAAAAATGCCCACACCCGATGGGCTGAAGTTGACGATGCTTGAATCGCTTCCTGAGATTGATTAACTTGTAAGAAGTATTGTACTTAGTGATGTCTAAAATGAATCTACACTTGATTAAGAGCTTAGCAGCATAATTGATATTGAGCGAAAGACTTCTATTCCTAAGATGTCTTAATGGTGTGCGTCGACTTTGTCGCGTCGATCGCGCGAGTCGCGATCGTCGCGTCGACCTTTTTTATTGTCGTTTTTTTTTCCACGACTTCTTTTCCGGCGCCGTTCCACGCTCGTTGCCGTCGTGTCGAGTTCTGCGACCGTCTCCACCATCGCGGTCTCCGCGTTTTGGTTTATTGTTGTGTCGGTCATGGCCGTCGCGTCCCGATCTACCGTAGGCGTCACGGCGTCGATCGTCGCTGCCTCGGCGATATGATCGGCTCCCGTCGTATGGCCCGCGTTTGCGCTTGCGTGCCTCGCGACGAGCGTGATTCGAGCAGCGCACCTCAAATTTCTTGTGAATGTCGTTCGCGAACGTCCGCTTGGCGCGGTTTCAAAGTCGATCGACCTCGGCGCATTGGAGCGTACCGTCGCTTTTGCGCTGAGCAAAAAGCGACTGAAAATACGCCATCAGCATTTCAATCATCTCGTCGGACAATTTCTTGCCCAATTTGATGTATTCGAGCCGATCGGACTTATGGTATGTCATATAATACCATTGGACCGCAAGCTAGTCGCTCGGCGGTGGCGTCTCGCCGGGGGGGAGGAACTCCACAATGTGGAGCATCTCCTTAAATCGGCGCGCGTGGTCGCGCGGCGCCGACAGAAGATCCTTAAGGATCCGGTGGTCCCCGCCCGGGGCCAAATAGACGTATTGGACGTCTCGGGGCGTCTCACT
>JALLBA010000562.1:0-16330 GCA_036939675.1 Cyclostephanos invisitatus
CACCATCCGAAACAAAATGTTCCTCACTGTTCGTTCGTATATTTGTGTATCTGTGTACCTGCTAAAGAAATCACAGCCTAATCGTTTGATTTTTTTGTTATTAACCCTAAATATTTTTTGCTGGTGCGTCTCAAAAAAAAGACTCGCCAAACACCAGCAGATTTTGCTTGCGCGACGCCAGAAAACACATTCACCCCTCTTGGACCTCCGCCTCACAGAGACGAAAATCACGCGCTCGAATAAAAGGTCGCATCCCCACGTGCAGTAGCATCAAGGAAACTAGCCACGCCCCATCGTGCGTCGTACTTAGGTGCCGTGTATGGATACCGGTCCGTCGCGGTCGTCGTCGTCGTCGTCGATCGTCTCGTCGATCGTGGTAGTCGTCCTGCACGCTAACCTATCCCAAAACTCACAATAGCACCGCCACCGAACATGGATTTAACTAATCAAATCCAAGGCATCCTCTTGAGGGCGGGGAACTACATTCATGGTAGGGATTCAGATGACGACAGCGGCATAACGTACGAATCCATCATTGAATGGAAAAAGGGGATTGAAATGGCATCTTCGTCCGGAGCGCGTGAGAACACGCAGAGGCACAAGGATACTCGTCAACAATGGTACAAAACCGGGTATGATTACTGGGAAAACGAATCCAATTGCCCTGCCACTGTTGATGGCGTATTGGGTGGCTTCGCCAGTTTGTCCAAAAGAGACTTAGAGGGATCATCGGATTTCATTAGACAAATGAAGTCAACTATACGGCCGGAACTAAAATTGACGAAGGAGGATAACAGCGGCATGCCGACTCGAGCATGTGAATGCGGTGCAGGTAAGTTCGATTTCTATCTAACGTTGCAGCATGGGATCCAAGGATCCTCACATCCACGACTTGCGTTAACTGTATTTGATAGGAATTGGCAGAGTTACCAAAGGACTGTTACTGCCGCTGGGTGTCTCCCAATGTGACCTTGTAGAGCCATCTCCGCGCCTCATTTCATCTGCTCCCGACTACCTGGGTGATCAATCCGCGAAATGCAGGTATTTCTGCAAAGGCTTGCAAGACTTTGAACCGATGGAGCAAGCATATGATATCATCTGGATTCAGTGGGTGATTGGATACCTAACTGATGACGACCTGGTTGAATTCCTCAAACGGTGCGCGGTAAGTTTGCGACGAGGAGGAGTGGTCGTCGTGAAGGATAATACATGCGAACAAGAGGCATTCATTGTTGATCGAGACGATGGCAGCAGCACGAGATCATTCCCCTACATTCTGGCAATAGCAGAGTTAGCTGGATTTCGTGTCGTTTACCAGAGATTTCAAGAGGATTTTCCGACAAATATCTTTCCCGTCCCAATCATTGCATTGGAACCACGTGCGTTTGGAGGCTCACCTTGACTAAGCGCGCTTTGCAAGTGCAGCAATCATTCAGTTTTTATTAAATTTAATATTTATTTTTATTTTTTCTATGTCGTGTTTAGTAACACAAACATCCCGGACAGTTGTGAAGGGTCTCATGCAAAAATGCATCGCAATCGGGGCAAAATACGTTATGGCATTCTGGACACTGAAATCGCAATATTGCCTCTCCATCCTCTCTATTACCTTCGCCAATCTCGTGTGAACTATCCTTCGAAAGTCTACAGCCAATGATCTTCAGGCAGCCAAAGCAGCATCTGTCGCAGTCGATGGAGTTCGCCACAAGGGACGGTCCTATAGTAATCACTTTCGATGATGGTATTCTATTTTGTTCCTGCCCCGATTGCGCATCCATAACTTGTGCGGATGATGAGATCATAAAACTAGCAATACTGGAAGAAGTAGTCGACGAAATTGGTGTGAATGCCGCAGAAGATGTCGCCGGTAAAGCTTCCCATCGCGTCTTTCCATTTGTTCTGACACAACTATTTGGTTCTACCTCCTTTACATTTCCACGCTCCCCCCGTCCAACTATTTCTGCCTCGTACAATTCTTCGAATGGCCTCACTGGAAACAGATGATGAAACGTCCTTGCCAAGTGTGGAGCCAAGATTAATCGTAGTCCGCATACCGCACAATCTGATGGCAAATCGGAGCACCGCGATTGACACCTCGGGCAGACATACCCAGACCGAGCAAATGTAATGAGACGGTTTGATCTTCGATCGTCCGCCGTTGCTAAGTTCATGGCGAATCCAAATCGACCATCACCATTTCTATCCTTCGCTGAACCACCGGAGTTGTGGACCAACATTGGGACGTCGCTTCCCTCGCGAGACGGAAAGCCCATCTCGACGAATTCACAAGTGTTCACGTGCACCCCCCCCCCCTCCCTGCCAGCATCCGCATTTCGCTCGGAGGCGTTCACCGGGGGCGGTATAGCGTGGCTCATGACCAAATCGCGCAGATGTCTAGTATTCAAGCACACGCCCGCCACGCCGCCCGTGGCATCGGCAAGCTTCTTGCATATGTGCACCTCCGATTGCAATGCCACCGTGCTCAGTCTTATGCCAGCATGTAAGAGACGGGGTAGCGTGTCTCCCAGGATATCCCCCGGATCGCATGTGGCCAGGGCACTCATTATGACGATGATTTCCCTACTTCCGTACCGAGGAGCGTAACCGAGTGAGCGGCCGGCGACTTCTATCCCATTCTGTAAGCTGAACTCTCCCCCCACGCCCCGGCCGCCCTTCCTTCCCATTTCAGTCACCATCGCCGCGTCTAGAGCCAATTTATGCTTCCTCGGACTCCCCCCCAAGCTGGTCAGCATCTCCGCCTCGCCGTCGCGACATATGATCACTCCCAAATGTCCCAGGGGATTCTGATCGTAGAATTCGTTCACGAACTCGCTCGCGAGGTTGAGCGTCGTTTCCATCCTCGTCCTCGCGGGGGGCAATGCCGGATCCTTCTCCCTGCTCCATCGACTGCAATCTAATACCAGGAATGCGTTGCGCAGCATGTGCCTGACGAGGCGCTTCGAACTACGCGCGAGGTCAGTGGAAGCGAGACGATATCGCCGCTGTCGTATCTGCGCCGCGAGGCTTAGTTGGGAGTAATTGGTGAGGATGTTACCCTCCGCGTCTTCCTGGACATCTTGCCACATGGAGGAGCCATCGACGGCTTCCCAATTATGCGCAATATCGCGCGCGTTATTATTTTTATCATTGTTCGATTGTTCATAATTTGCGCCGTTCGAGGAGGCAGAAGCAGCTTTACTGGATGGCGGTTTGGAGCTCGCATCTTGTGCTTTTAGTGAAGCAGACGAGCTACCAATCGGCGCTGCCGACGAGGTCACCGAAGAGGACATGATTTTCTACCCAATGCCCTGCGTAGATAGTGCTAGATTTACATCATCTCTTAACTACTTCTTCGTGGTCTACCCCCACTATTTCTATTGCGCATTGACTCTCTCTCGTAAAAATGGCATGATGAGACGTTGTGCGTGGTCAATGTCGTGGAGATAATATCGTCGTGGATAGGGAAAGACGCATTCCCCGCCAAAAAATTGTGTTTTTGTGGCACTCTCTCCAAAAAACGCAACAAAAAACATCACTCCCTCCTCACTTCCAACATCCGGAGACCTTGGAGACAATGGTCGCCGAATTTGCCAGTGATGCCGGCTCTCAGAGCGGCACCAATAAGTTGCCATTGAAGTCTAGTCGCCACTTTTCTCCCCAAATCGCAACCGGCGGAAAGGGGAAAAAGGACGAGAACGACGACGAGAACGATGGAACCGATGGCGAATCACAGGTCGACAAACCCAGAGGAGACGAGACGCGAAGGACGCCGTTTTTGGCCCCACTTCGTCGGCACATTGACACTGAATCGCCCATTCCCTCCACTGTTTTCTCCACGCTGCCATATCATCTCGCTCCCCTGCTCCTTCGATCGTGCGTCGTGGCTACCGTCGCCCTTTACGTCCTCAATCAGAAGCACATGCTGCCAATGCCGATCGGTAGGGTCGTCAGCAAGGCGCTATTCTGGCCCACGATCCCGATCACGATATCGAGGCGGATGGGAAAATGGACTACTGTGGTGGACAATGCGGTCGTCATCGGGGGCGCGCCCTTCGGGTGGTGTGGGTATCCCGAGAGGCTGTCGAGGCGATTCAACGTGAGGGGCGTAGTGAACATGTGCGATGAATACGCGGGTCCTGTATCCTCGTACAAGAGGCTGGGTATGGAGCACCTGCGTCTGCCCACCGTCGACCACTTCGAGCCAAGCGTGGAAGATCTCAAGAAGGCCGTCGCCTTCATTCAGAGGCACGAACGCGATGGCCATAGGGTGTACGTTCATTGCAGGTATGTAGCGTGCCCTTAAATCCTGTCAAATACTATACCTACTTTAATACTATGATGATGTCACGTCTCCGCATGCATTGCAGGGCAGGTCACGGTCGTTCCGCCGCGGCCGTGTATGCGTGGCTGCTGTACAAGGAACCGCTGGCCGATCCGGTGGAATTGAACGAAAAACTCTGTTCCATGAGAGATGTGCGCAAATCGCTATGGAAGCAGCCGAATATCAATGTCTTTCGTGAGTGGTTACGGAATGGCGGCATGATGAGCGACAGCGACGACGACGATGATTATTATACCTCGCATCGTCATGAAAAATCAGCCAATAAATTTCAAATGGAACGTGATTTCAAAGGCAGTGGTGGTGGTGATGATGATAACGAGGAAGTAGCCAATCGAAGATTCGGCCGGGTATATAGTGATGACGATTCAGCCACCGACGACTCAAGCGATGAAATCTATGACGAAGAATGCAACGAAGATATGTCCGAAGATGACAGAGATTACGCGAATTGGAGAACATATAACAAAGGAAAAGACTCATAGTACAATCATTTCATTACTAACATAATTAAGGTAAACAAGTCTGCTTTATGATGCCTGTAAGAGTGAACCTCACATAGCACTGCATATCATAGTCGAATCTGGTATATCTCAGGAAACAACGGCGTCGCAGAGCGGTGTAAAGCTGGCAGATTTCAACCGACAGTCGCCTTGCAGAGTGGACACGTTGGATGCGTGGCCGGTCTAGAATCGGTGGAAAAGGTATACATCCATTTATCGAAGCAGTGTAGGTGGAATTCGTGTCGGCATCCAGTGACGCGCAGGATATCTCTATGCAAACGAAAAACATATTCAGGCGCATGAGAACTGCGGGCGATGGGAGATATCATTCATGCGACGAGCGCACGTAAAAAAAGTGAGCGGACGAAAGTCCGCCAAAACTCACCCCTCGACGTATTCCTCGGCACAAATGGCGCATTCGTCGTTGAAATTTCGTATGCATTCGAATTCGCGAACGAGATCGTGCCTCTCGACGCATTTCGAGGCGATCTCGGAAGCGCCGCGATTGGACATCATCCTCTTCAAACGCGATATGGAGCAATCCCCCGTACGCACGTTCTCCTCTGAGACGTATTCCTCGACGTTTACCTTGCGGACTTTTGGTGAGAGAGCGATGCGTGCATTCCAAATGATGAGATATCTCTCGAGATGCGAAATGGCAGCAATGACAGCACACTATAAAACGTCGAGGAAGTGAAAAACGAAACCCACCGATGTCCGCAATTTCCGACACGGTCAATTTCCGACCCCTACCACGTCGGGACGACGTCCCACCCCGTTCAATATTTCCGGGATACGACCAAATACCACCGCCGTCCCCCCCCCCCACACCGCCGAGCAACACGTCCCTTAAAACGCGATACGCCGCCATGGCCATAACGGCGTGCGCCAACGTGGCGAGCACGACGAGGTGTACGAATCCCGTATCCACGAACGCTCCCGTCGTCGTATCGCCCTCCCTTCCACCGTTCCCATCCCCCCCAACGTCGTCGATGTCGACGACGGATCCGGTGACGCCCTCGAGGAACATGTTCCACAGCACGGGCGACGCGAGGAAGAGGGGTACGTACGCGATCATCAGGGATAGGGCGAGGAAGGACGATGACGTGGACGACAACGACGAGGAGGATGACGACGAGGAAGACGACGACCTTGACTCCGTCCCCCTCCCCCCGGCGACGACGGCGGACGTTGCACCCCCCTCCCTCGAACGAGCGCCGTTCGCGTTCGCGTTCTCGTCCTCGTCGTCGCGAATCGCCACCGGATCGTCGGGGGTACCCGCGCCGGACGCCAACGCATTCGCGTCCCCATCACTCGCCGCCGTCGTCGTGCCGCCTCGCGTCGCCCGCCCATCCCGCATCCGCGATCGCCATAGGATCATCACCCCCGCCAGGAGGGACGACGCGATGACGACGACCGCGCAGTGGATCGCAAGCGTCGTATTCGTATTCGCGTTCGTATTGGACTTCGCATTCGTCACTTTGTGCAGCTCAGATTGCAAGTATTGCACAAAGTGGGGCGCGACGAATTGCAGGCAGAATATCGCGAGTCCCATGTATTGGATCGGGCCACCCTCTCCGCTCCAGATTAGGATCATGATTTTAGTGTTTAACTATCGTCCCTATCGGCCTCGCCAATTGTATGTTAGAACGATTACTAAGGTGTGTGTCTGAAGAGAAAAAGGACCGTGGCCGTGCCGCCGTCGCTGAAGCGAAGCCATCTTCATGTTCTCTTCTGGACATCTTCGTCGAAAGTAGCTATTTTACGTGGGAACTCCTATCGCCCCGTTCGTTTTGGGGAGAAGGGGGCCAACGCCCGTGCAGCCCCCTGCATCACAGCCGCGTGGTGCACCAAAACCACAAGTTGTTATCGTTGGGGATGGAGGACATTTTCCTGCACGAGGCTAGATGGCGAACAAACGTTGCAGGCAAGGGGGATGCATGAAGTTTGCCCAGGGTGCGGGAGGACTTTGCATCGCACATGGCAGAATAAGGCGACCATGCCGCCGTGAGGGATGCAGCAAGGTCTGCCCAGAAGGGTGGAGTTTGCATCGGGCATGGCGCAATCGCGAAACGTAGAAGCTGCAGCCACGAGGGGTGCACAAACTTGGTCGTGAATGGTGGAGTTTGTCTCAGGCACGGCGCCACCTTGAAGCGTTGCGGCCACGAGGGATGCACGAAGTATGCCCGTGATGGAATAGTTTGCGCCCGGCATGGCGCGATGAGGAAGCCCATCAACCGGAACGGGCGCAGCAACCGTAACCTTGGGCGTGGTACAAAGGTGGTGACACTGCACGGGCACGAGAGGCGCGACGATGGCGCCATTCATGGAGGAGATAATTGTGGACAGCACAGTGCGTAGCCTTTTACCACCGCCGGGGGAGAAGCGGATGACCCCCCTCGACCCGTTGTAGAGGAATGCGACGCCACGTCCGCATGTGCCATCGGTGGACGGGACGGGAAAATTGGCGTTGAGACGTGCAATCAGCGAATGACATTAGGTGGTGCCGCCACTGTTCAATTGCCCATCCATTATCCGTCTGTCAGGGACCTAGACTTGTCCGATGAGGAGGATAAAATTTGCGCTTGGATTTGGAAGTCCAGTCGTAACGCAAGAGTTGGTAGTGGTGCAACTCCCAAATATTAGATGTAGGAGAGATTGTCGTCACTATCCCCAAATCAAACGTGTCTCTTCATTAAGGAGAACAGGAGGAAACGAATTTGGGGGAGATTGAAGTATTGCACTTTTCGAAAGGATCTAGGTAACATTCTAGAGTAAACTATTCTTTCAGCATCTTGTTCTGCTCCTCCATGTTAGATCCCCCTTGACTTCACTGGGTGGTCATTGAAGTGTGCAAGTATGAATAGGATAAAATAATTTCCACAGAAAGGCCTTGGGTATAGCGATGATTGTTTCTCGTGTGTTTTTACATGGTAAGAAAAAAATGAGCATTTGCCTATCGTCGTGAAACTGCCTTGTTCTGTTCTGCGGTGCGTTGGTGCACGGAGTCGTTTGATGTAGAATCGGGAAGGAAAAATCTTTATCATATTGTAACGCTGGCACTCATATACTTTTTAGAGTTAGTTTCATTTGTACCTCACACTCGGCAGGACTTGCACGCCTTGTCGAGCACGTCGACCTCCCCACCCATGCACACTGAAGCGATGAGGCAATGATGCGCTCAGCTTACTAAACAAAACATTCCCCTAAGAATCATATGAATAATAACAGACCCAAACCATCATTGTAAATAGAATCCCATAGAGTTTATCATTCATATTATAGTCTACATACAACATTCTTAAATGCATACAGATTCCACGCCCCAGAGTTCTGTTTCAAAGCATCATCAACCCTCATACTGCTAATAGAGAGAGAGAGTGGCCCCGTTGGATCTCGACGAGAGATGGGGCGCCGCTAGCAAAATAGTACATATAGCTTGACCAATGCCCGTTATTCGTCCTTCAGCGGAAGAGTGGGCGTGGTCTCGATGAACGATAATGTCGACTCGAGGTCGATGATGCCGGCGTCGGATCCGAGACCGGACGCGACCAACGATCCGCAAGCGCTTCCCAATTCGGCGGCCTTCGCGATTGTCATGTTCATCGATAATCCGGCGATGAAGCCGGCGCTCCACGCGTCGCCGCATCCGGTGGTGTCGACGACGTTCACCTCGTAAGCCGGAACTCGTATGCGCTCGCCATTCGAACATAGGAGGAGGCTGCCCCGTTCGCCCATCTTGAGCACGACATTCTTCGCGCCGGCATCGAGGAAATATCGACATATCTCATCCGGATCGGTTAGATTCGTGATCATCATCCCCTCCTCGAGGTTGGGCATGAAGTAATCCAGGTACGGCATGCAAGGTCGTATCATATTCGCCATGTCGTCTCGTCTCACTCCCAGTATGTCCATGGTCGTTATCGCGCCGCATTCCTTCGCTAATCTCAGGGTCCTCACGGTATCCGGTCCGTCGAATTTCGGCATGAGGTAAAATCCGCCGACGTGGACGTAATCCGCCTCCCTTATCACGCTTTCGGGAACGTCGTCGTAACAGAACGCGGCATTCGATCCGATGACGTGCAACGCCGGTCGTTCTCCGTTATGCCTTATGGGCAATATCGTACCGGAGGTCTGAATGCCATCCTTCCGCACGATGTGCGACGTATTCACGCCATGTCGATCCAATATCCCGATCAGTATGTTGCCCAATTCGTCGTTCCCCACCGCGCCGATATTCGTCACCCTGCATCCCAATTTCGCCATGTCCACGGACGTCCCCGCCGACGTGCCTGCCGCGGTGATGCGTATCTCGTCGATGAGCGCGATTTCCTGACCGGGTGGTATTTCCGATACGTGTCGTCCGAGTACGTCCAGGATGTGTACGCCTATCGAAACAATCTCGGCCATGATTCGCGTCGTGTATTGTGTGTATTGAACTTGTGCCCAGTAAGTACTTACGAAGGAGTACGATACGTACGTACCTTCTGCTGTCCCTTCGTCTGGCCCTCACAGCACAACACCCGCCCCGCCCGCGCCGCACTCGGATTGCTATCAACGATACCTTCTCTAGGAGTACAAAAGAATGGCATTCAGCTTCGGCGCCACGGCATCGGCGGCCCCGTCGACGTCGAATACTGCGACGAGCAGTGGCGGTGGTTTCGGTGGCTTCGGCGGCGGAGCGGCGGGAGGGGGAGCCTCCGGGTCGACGACTTCGCTCTTCGGGGGCGGGGGAGGTGGGGGGGGGTTGTTCGGCGCACCCGGTGAGAGGAATCGCGAGAACGCCATAAGGGGAAGGATCCCGGTCGGTCGGTCGATCGATCGAGCGGTCGTCGTCGTGACACCGCGCGAATCTTTTTTTCATCTCGATGTCCCTCTCGTGTTCGCTTTCTCATTCGGGTCGTTGTTAATTGACATGAACGATACGGACCCCCCCCCTTTTTTCCAGCACCGGCGGCATCGGCGACGACGACGTCGGGCGGTATATTCGGCGCGCCCGCCGCTCCCGCTCCGTCGATGGGGGGGGGGGGGCTGTTTGGATCGGTCGCACCTCCGACGACGACGACGACGGGTGGTGGTGGTGGCGGACTATTCGGCTCGTCGACGCCGGCGCCTGCATCCTCGACCGGGGGTTTATTCGGAACGACGCCCGGTACGTTAGTGATATCCCTTCGGAGTTTTTCTGCCCTCTCTAGAGAGGTCAAGTCGCAAAGTTTGACGATGATTCCTTTTTCGTCCTTTTCTCTTGCGCATTACAGCTGGGGGTGGCCTCTTCGGCTCGTCTGGTATGTGACAACCGAAAAGTCGTGGATGAACAGGTTTTTATACAACGGAACAATTTCTGATCATTATTTGACTCCTCGTCTATTCCGCGCAGCATCCGGTGGCGGCGGCGGTCTTTTCGGTGCCCCTGCGCCCACGGCAGTGGCGCCGTCGATGCAACAATTTCAACAGCAACATCAACAACAACAAGAGCATTTCTCGGGCAGCACACCCTATTCTCAACTCCCCGACAATGCCCGGAGGGCGATCGATCAGATATATCAGCTCATGATGCAACATCGTCGTACTCTGGCATCGGTCAGGACCATGGCACCGTCGTTGCTTGTCGTGGACGATGACGCCAAAGGCATCAACATCAGTGGGCAGGCGAGCGCGACGCGCCGCGGAGAGATCACCTCCCCCGCTGACGTCGCCGCCGGGACTCCTCGACGTTTCGCACCGCGGCAACTATCGAATGCATCCGGCGACGAGTCCATCGACCCGTCGAACGAGTCCCTTCCCCGTCAAATGGTGGCATTGCAAACGCAAATCCAGGCCCTGCTGCAATCGGCCGAAACGAACCTGACGGAAGCACGGCGGCTGAAATCCATCGCGGGGGAGGCCGTGGCACAGGCGAAGATGCACGGCGCGTGGCCCATCGAGAACGTTGCCGCGCGTAGCGGCGTGGCGCTGTCGAGCGTCAGGGATATGTTGAGCGACCACGTCGGCAACGTCGGAGGCAAGCCGGCCTCGTCGCTCGACGTTTCTGGCATGACCAATGTCGACGCCGTCGCCCTGCAGCAGATAATGGACATCCGCGCCGCTCGCGTCGATCGTGTCGAGCTTATGCCGAGCCCGTACTTTTGGGAGGTCCTGAACGGCTTCGAACAGCGCGTGGGCGCGCTAACCCGAGACGTGGAGGCGCTCCGAGCCCGCCTCGCGATCGCCGAGGAGGCCGAGCGCGTGCAGTCCAGGGGCCTTGGAGGCGTCGGTGGGAGGAACGACTCATCATCTCTCTTACTTGGCAACGCCGGCCGCGACGCCATGACATCTCTCATTCTTCAAGAGAGTGGAGGGAGATCGATATCGTCGGGAACGCCTCCCCTATCCAGGAGGCTGGCAACATTGGCCCGCTCGCAGAGCGATCATTTCCTCCGTATTGCGGCCCAAGCGGCTCACGCACACGAGAGTTTGGATGAGATGAAGCTCAGATATCAGCGCTTCTGTCAATCGACGAAAGGAGGGTATTACGAAGATCCGTTCCTGAAGGCTGACGTTGAAGAATTCAGTCGCGAGAGGGACTTGCAACATAAGATACTCTCCGAGCAGCTGGCGACGGCCTTGCCTCCGACGGCAGCGGCGCCGAATACATCGGCTGCTCCTGCGGCGCCGTCGGCTTCGTCATCAGGTCTTTTCGCCCAGCCCGCGACGAGTCTTTTTGGCGCACCTGGTGAGACGATCATATCCTATTTATTTCAATTGGTGTATGAAGCATTTTTCTTTCGAAAATTCTTAGCACATCTACTTTACGAATATAGTACCGGCATCTTTGACCGGAGGATTGTTTGGTGCGCCCGGTAAGAAGATTTTGTTTGATACTTCATAGACGTATTGGAAATCTTTTTTTCTCATCGGCAGACTGTTCGGCTCTTCTGCCCCAGCACCATCTACGGGGAGTCTGTTCGGTGGACAATCTACATCTGCACCAGCGACGGGTGGGGGGCTATTTGGCGCACCAGCTCCTGCCGCATCTGCCGGGGGGCTGTTTGGTTCATCAGCTCCTGCCCCAGCTCCCTCAGCGGGGGGTCTATTTGGCGGTACGCCCACACCTGCCCCTTCGACAGGAGGTGGTTTGTTCGGTACACCTGCACCTGCCCCCTCCTCTGGTGGGGGGCTCTTTGGTTCAGCTGCGCCTGGTAAGAGGCCTCGTTGCCTGAATATTCCATTAAGCGTTGCCATTCCATGAGACATCAATCTACACACATTAAATGCTTCTATTTTTGACTATAATTCTAATTCACAGCATCATCGGGAAACATATTTGGAGCAGGTTTGTCATGTGCATGTCCCAAAACATTCTCAAGCGATGTAATTCTTTCTCTCATTCTGATGTTCTTTGTCGCCGCATTATTCTCTTAGCACCCACCACACCGGCATCTACCCTGGCACCACGGAAAAAATCTGCATCACGTAGTGGTGGACGCCGGCGTTGAATGTAGAGGTATGGTATGACACTACAATCTCTCCTTAACATACTGACTTGAATCTTTTATAGTAGATTTATTTGGATTCTTTTTGTATTGCTATCCATTACATAGAGATACTGGCTTGTATATATACTCCAACGCAAATATAACTGTAATCATCTTTTCTTTGGCTCACTCTTTGCTATCTGACTGCTTTGCAGAGCCACCAGTGAAGGTAAAACCGCCACTACCAATGCCAGTGGGCAACAAATTTGAGTTTGCTCCACCAGATGGAACGAACGTAGAACCAAATTTGAACCCGTCGGTGCTGATTCTTCCTCCCGATAGAACAGGCTTGCTCGAAGCAGTTTCAATTGGACTGCCCTTTTCACGAGGTTCGGTGCAGACCAGGCAATTCACTTTGTCGAAGGGATTTGGGCTTGTACGCATGCTGCATATCCAGGTTCGCGGGGACTTGAAACACGTGAACTTTATGTCAGCTTTGCGTAAGACGAGATACACAACGAAGAACACAACTTTCAAAACATACCTGAGCAAAACAGTTGCCCCAGGTGAGCATCTGCTCACATCGCGGAGTTCCCAAACACATCTTGATTCCCTCCCCAACAATGGTTTTGCAGTAAGAAGAATCATTTCTATTAGAATGCTGGCACTTGGGGCACTCCCAGGTCCCCTGCTCGTATTTGACTAATGCATCATCTTCCTCTTCGGAAAACGTTGTGTCAATGGAAGCAAGCATGCTCGTGACATCCTGGACGTCTTCCTTGAGTTCGCTCATGACATCTTGGGCGTCTTCCTTGAGTTCGGTCATGACATCCTGGACGTCGTCCTCGAGTTCTATAAAGGTGGCGCAATCAATGCGTCCCGCTTGTGGCATCCACGCCACCCCATCATTCACCTTGATCTTGCTCCGCGTTCTACTGGTGATAGATTTGGTTTTACTAGTTCGAATGGCAACACAAACGGGGTCGTTCAAATCTGATAGTCTTCTTTTCTTCACAGTCCGTTTGGACTTCTTCACATCGATCTTCATCTTCTCAGTGATGCTCTTTGCTCTCTCTCCTCTGGTCGAAGATGTGTTAGTTGTCGCACTTGAAAAAGAAGCAAATGCCAAACAGGATTTGCTGGGCGCTGATATGATTGACAAAGTTGCATGTTATGTGAGTGTCAAGTATGCGTGCTTGATAAATTTTGAGAGAAAGGGAGTCAAAGGGGAAGGAAGGCGAAGCCCAACTTACATAAATATTTTGTCAAAGGTTGATTTGGTTCGATGGATGGAAAGTGAGAGCAGTGATTATTTGTGCACTATTTTCAGTTGAAGAAGCGAAGAAACGAGTCTCAGCAAAAAAAAGAAGTCCAAAACATCAGTCCAAAAATATCGTGCCGGGGCTGGGTCTAATCTAATCATCGCGCCAAACTACGGGGGGAGGGCATATGCCTACCCTCGGTCGCTGACCAGAAACTATTGAAAGCCAGTAACCCAACATTTCCGTCGCCTCGTCGCGCCCTCCCTCCAAACCAAGAACGGTGCTGCATAGTCATACCACCGCGTCCGAACTTGTCCAGGACGCGTCCCGCGACCTTCCAGCGACCCACACGTATTTAACCACCACCCGACTGTCTTCGATGAAACGACTGAAGGAAAAGGATTCGAAATCGTGGATGACGACGCACCGGCACCTCCCACAATGCCTTGCCTTTCCTCCTCCAGGCGCCATCGGTAATGCAGCCGCATCATCATGGCGAGATACGAAGATGGGGTCTTGGTGGTGGTTGTCGTGATAGCCGTTGTCATGGTCGTCGACGCGGATGACGATGGCTCCTCTGCCTCCTCCTCCGAGCCGCGGTCCGGTTATGGACCGTCACATTCGCGATTTCCGATTCGGTACGACGCCTTCGTCGCGCGATAGACGTCGCCCGTCATCGACATGCACTCGCGGCACACCGATGTCCATATCAACGTCGTGGCCGCAAAGCCGATGAGGAGGTCGGGTCGGTAGAAACTTCTGGCATCCCTCCCTCCGTCCCATCCGACGACGGCAAGGCGACTCGAAGAGACGGGTCCCCGTCTCCATACCACCCCCGTGACATTCTCGCCGGTGCATATCGCGACATGGACGCGGGCAAGGATGGACACCAATTCGTTGTCGGGCGGCTGTTTCGTTATCATTCCATGGTGTGGCATATCAAGGGCACGGCTAGGCTCCCTCGCCCCCTCCTCCTGCAGGCGGCGTCGTGGCAGCGTCATCACGGCCGCCCGTCATTGCAACCCAATAATCTGGTGCAGCTCGTTTCCTGCTTCGAAAAAGATCTTTAGAGTTATGCAAACTCTCATTAAAACAACCACAAATTCCACCATGAAGTGGCCGTCCTACTCGTTTCACTCGAGTTAGTAAATCTGACTCCGTCTCATCGTATTTCCACACTACTATGCACGACCAAAATACATCATCGCCGTCACCGACGCTGACGCTTTGCCGTCGTCGTTGCCATAGAAATAGCGCATATCGATGATCATCAAGAGGATGAGGACGTGGATGGCGATGGCGACGTCCGATCGCCCCCCCCCCGTCGCCCCACCTCCCCGTCCACCTCTCCAAGAGAAAAATGAAGAAGCGACGACGGCAATAAGGCCGTTCATTTATACCGGGCAGGGGAAGGAAGATATTCCGAGGGATGTCACTCACGTCAAGGTCGATCCATCCGTCAAGGCAATTAGATTCCAAGCATTCAGGGGATGCTCGCGGCTGAGAACTGTGAATCTTGGCAAAGCGCTCGAGGAGATCGGGGTGGGTGCATTTGAAAGATGCGAATCTTTGCATGAGATCGTCGTGCCCCCATCCGTCAAGGCGATCAAGACCCACGCATTCAGAGGTTGCTCGAAGTTGACGAGTGTGAACCTTAGCCAGAGCCAAGAGCTGGAGGAGATCGGGGAAGGTGCATTTTACGAGTGCAAATCGCTACGTAAGATCTTCGTCCCCCCATCCATCAAGGCAATTAGGAAGAATGCTTTCAGGGGTTGTTCGCAGTTGTGGACTGTGAATCTTAGCATGGGTCTGGAGGAGATTGGGGTGCAGGCATTTTGTGAATGCGCATCGTTACACAAGATCGTGATACCCAAATCCGTCAAGGCGATTAAGCACTCTGCATTCTGTCGATGCTCACTGTTGGCGACTATAAATATACCCAATGGGTTGGAGGAGATCGAGGAATGGGCATTTGGTGAATGCACATCGTTGCACAAGATTGTGATACCCCAATCCGTCACGGCGATTAGGCCCTCCACATTCTGTCGATGCTCGAAGTTGACCACTGTGAATCTCAGCAAGGAGCTGACAGAGATCAGGGAGTGGGCATTCGGTGAATGCACATCGCTACATGCGATCCGGATCCCCCGCGCCGTCTAGGCGATAAAGCACTTCGCACTCTCTCATTGCTCCCACTTAACAAGTGTGGACCTTAGCATGGGTCTAGAGGAGATAGGAGCGCAGGCATTTCGCGAATGCACATCGCTACTCGAGATCCGGATCCCCTCTGCTGTCAAGGTGATCAAGGACTCGACATTCAGAGGTTGCTCACGTTTGACAGCTGTGACTTTTGGTGAAGGACTTCAAGTTATAGTAGGCGAACATGCATTTTAAGGATGCACATCGCTACATCAGATTCAGATCCCCCCCGAAGTCAGGGTCATTAGAAACTTCGCATTCAGAGGTTGCTCGCAGATGACGACTACGAATCTTGGCGAGGGGCTTATGAAGATTGGGGAGTGGGCATTTGGTGAATGCACAGCACTGCAAGTGATCAGGATCCCCCCTGCTGTTAAGGTAATTAATGACTTCGCATTCAGAGGTTGCTCACATGTGACTACCGTAGATCTTAATGATAATGAGGCACTGGTGGTGATAGGCAGAGGGGCATTCGATGAATGTGCAGTACCCAGCCGTATGTATGCGTAGACCAAATGGGGCAGTCACGCACACGACTGAATGTCCTGCACGCTGATGCAGCCCAGAGGCACA
>JALLBA010000563.1:0-17261 GCA_036939675.1 Cyclostephanos invisitatus
TAAGGAGTGAACTAAGTAGATTATTATCTACGTAGTACTAGACTATATCGTATCACCCCCCCACAATTCGTTACGTAATTGCCGTGGAGTAATGAATTGTAGAACCCATGCAGATAATACTGAGCCAGGGACTATTATAATAGTCAGACTCAAGTGGGCAGGATACACGGGCAGCGCGAGCTGTAATTGGGGTGGTATAGGATGCGGGGACAAAGAGGTCAACGTTGGGAGTGTGATTCAGTGATTCCCCTATGAGTGACTTGTATACATGTGAGTAACTAGGTGGGACATGCCCTAGGAGATAGTCGGCATGTCGGTGGAAAAGGGTAGGTGGTAGTGCTTTCGTGAGGTGGTCGGCCAAGTTGATTGAGGTATCGATGCGGTCAAGGATCATGAGGTCGCGTTCTACCCAGTCGCAGAGTGTGAAGAACTTGATGTCGATGTGGCGAGTGCGTGTTGTAGGTTTTTGAGCATTGCCCATAGCAGTGCAGCCGTCGTTGTCTTCGTATAGGATAGTCGCGGCTTCCTGTGGGATATCTAGGTCCCAGAGAATACTACGAATATAAAGTATTGTCCGACCGGTGTCGCATGCAGCCATAAATTCCGCTTCTGTGCTGGAGCCAGCTATTGTCGGCTGAAAGCGGCATTTGTATGCGATAGTCCCGCCCGCGAGACGGATGCATACCCCACCAAAAGATCGTCGTGTTTTGGGGCAAGTAGCCCAGTCGGAGTCGGCGTAAGCATGTGCGATCAGTGGTGGGAACTCAGGGCGGTTGTCGATCCGTAGGTCTGTAGTGGTGCTATTTATGGTGGGGAGAGGGCCTTCGGGTAGTTCAGGGCGTGGGGTAGGACGCCAGAAATAGAGTCCGTCGTCACGAGAGTTGTACAGATATTTGAGGGCGTGTTTCAAGCCGTGATAGTGTTCTTCGGCCGGGCACGTGTTGGTTTGAGATAATTTAACACTGGTAAAGGCGAGGTCGGGTCTGCAGGTAGTCATGGCCCAAATCAATTCGCCAACACCCGAACGGTAGGAAAGTTGCATTTGTTTGCTCAGTGCCGCCTGTGCTTTGGGATCGGGGTTGCCAACGGCACTATTGAACTTCTTGAGCCAGACGTCGTTCGGGGGAAGTGGGGTGGAGCGAGTAGGGGTAGGGTAGGAGGTTTTCATCCATGTCTCAATGTGCTTAACGAAGACTTTCTCCACGAACGTTTTAATGTTCAGTTTAATGTAATGTCGAGTTTGTAAGATGTCAACTCCATTGTAGAGGTCGAGGTATCCCTGTCTCTTGATTGGTTCCGAGAGCTTATCGTCGATTAAGTCCATCAGCATATCGGATGATTTCTCGTCGGGGGACGCAATAGCGAAATCGTCGACCTGTCGTAGGAAAAGAACTCGCTTTCCGTGGATTGTCCCCGAGTATAGGCAGGGTTCATGGACTGTAGGAATAAGTCCGAGTTCCCGAAGGATTTTGTCAGCGTGTTTCTCCCATAGTCGTGGGGACTCTGGATGTCCCTGCATTGCTTTGAGGACAGGTACAATGTATCCAGGTGGTATGGGGTCCTTGTTGTGGTGATTAACCCACCAGTCGTGGAATGCCTTATCTGGTCGAATGTGGAAGGGTTGTTTAGGCGCCGGTGCTTCAGCAAAAGCATTGGAGACGTCTGCCCCAAAGACCAGCAAATTTTCGGCGGCTGCGACTGCGTAAAATAGTCGTGCGCTCGTTTGTTCGACACAATTGGCATAAGTTTCGGCGAGGACGCGAACCTGTCCGGAGCGGGTAGAGCCGTCGCAGACGCAACGAGCTTTCTTGCGGCCGTCGACTGCCTTGACGTTGTACGTCCATACCAGGTGGAAGATGGCGTCTCCCTCTCTTGCGGCAACGGGTGTACCGAACATGCCCTGTCGTTGGTACTGATCCAGTTGTAGATACTCCGATTTGAGCCAGTCGTTCCAGTCCTTCATTTGTATTAATTTACCACGTGTCAATTTCATAGCTTTAGTGACGCAGTTGACAACGTCGCCGTCCATGATATGGCGATAGGTTGGTGTTTTAGCGAGATGTTTAGCGACGGTGGCAAAGTCCCAGCGGTGGTTCAATTGGTCGTGGATTTGTTGATGGAATGGTGCCGAGGATACCAACGGGAGGCCGTCGTGTGTCATGTTGGGTCTGATTTCGGGATGGGAGAAGAGCAAGACGACCGAGCGTGAATTTGTCTGGGCAAGGAATGCTTGGTTGGCATCGGTGAGGGTACGGACGGTCGTGTCGCCGATCTTGATGAGCCACGCGCCTTTGAGACGTGTGCGCCAGCGTGGAATTCGTGCCCCTGGGGTAGAAGGTGCCATATCACCGAGGATGAGGCGATTATTAATCTGGGCGAGGCAAAGGCCAGCGGTTCGGTGTTTGTTGATGTCGAATTTCCGAAGATCCAATTCTTCCTCGAAGGAATCGAAGTATGGGCAAGGGGACATATATATTGGTGTGATATCCTTCTTCGTGATTTGGTATTCTGTGACGAGTTCCGAGGCAAGGGATGCTTTTGTGTTGTTGACGATGGCGCGTAGACAAGTATTGGCAAAAAGGTCGGCGTCGCGTGTGGTATCGGGTACATCCGTGGTATGACAGGTAAGCCGAGCGGCAGCAGCAGTGAGTGGACGTGGTGTAGGAGTCCGATATGGCGCACCGGATTCCCTGAGGGGTAGAGGCGAGATGCGGCAGTTCGGAGGTATGGGCCATTTTCTGACGGAATCGACGGACTTCATAGGAGGCCATGGGATTGTCGTGGACGTACTGGTGGGCAGAGCCGGGGTCGTGTCGACATCATGGTCGTCGTCGACCTCAAGACCAAGATCGTATAGTAGTTGCGCAGCCGGTGGTCGGGTGGGTTGGAGATACCAGGCTTCGTCGAAGTCTGCGTGGTGACTAGTCTTCACGATACCGGAGCTGAGGTCTATATAGCGTACATTCTGGTCAGTGGCTGTATAACCCAGAAAGATTCCGGTGAAGTCGTTGTGGTCAAGTTTCCCGGCGCGGTGCCCTGGCTGTTTGACGCAAACTCTCGAACCGAATACCTTCAGGCGAGATAAATCTGGTTTGAGTCCGAAGTACCCCTCGAAAGGCGTTTTACCCATTTTCGCGTGTACGAGGCGGTTGTGTAGGAAAACCGAGTGGCATAGTGCCGCCGACCAGTATTTGGCAGGGAGGCCCGAGCCGTATAGGAGCGTGCGTGTCTTTACGCCAAATTTGTCATTGTAGATTTCGACCGCGCCATTTTGGGATGGGCTGTCAGAACCAGTGGGTTCGATCGTATATCGATGGTGGCGTAATACTGCGTCCTGGAGGTCGTGGCTACCTGCAAGTTCGCCGCCCTGGTCCGTGCGGATACAACCGCCGTCCTCGTGGCCGTGTTGTGTGAGGAACGCGCGTACGATATCGATGGGTGGATCCTTGGTAGATGTGAGGAAAACCCAGATGTACCTGGTCGCCTCGTCGACGACTAGAAGGTACGATGAGTATCCATCGTATGAGAAGACCACGCGATCTGTTTTCTTATTGCGTTTACCAAAGTCGGAAGCAGATGCGCGCATGAAACCGAAATCCATGTAGTAGCGGCGCCGACGGTCAGGAGTTCGAACGGCGGAGCGTTGTGCAGCCTGTTTTCGAATTTGGGCTTGTGCCTTAAAGTCGATAAATCGAAAGGGATGGTGATCAAATTCCGCGGGTAAACCGACAGCGTTGCCAGGAAGCTGGTCCAGTTGGGTGACACCCGGAGAGCCTAGGCGTAGGAGCCAGAGTTCTGATTCCAGTTGTTTGCTTTTGGTGATGGGGGTATAACGTGATGGGCGTCGTAGAGATGAAGGAGGGCCGGAAGATACAGTGCGGAAGAATTGTGGTTTGGACGACGGAACGGGGTCAACGGTGAGGACGTCGGTATTGCAGTAATACAGTCCTTCGAGGTAGTCCAGGTCAATGACCATCGATAACATTCCGTTGGCGCTGTCGAATCGGATAGCGCCAGGTCGACCATCCGAAAAACCCGTTTGTATCCAAGAGTGGAAAACATCGCTAGATGCGACAATAGCCTGGGGGGAAATGATAGTCTCGACGATATTCGCGCAGTAGAAACATAGTTGCCAGTAAACCGATCCATCGGTGCACTGGAGTGGAATGTAGCCGCGTTTCGTGCAACAGTTGTTGAGCGCGAGTTCCGGGCCAGGCAGCGCCACGTCGATCGGCATAGGCGGGATGTCGACCACACTGATTAAGGAGGATATGTCGCCCGTGACGCATATATTAGCGCCGCCGTCCATTAGGAGGTTCCGTGCCTTGATGTTGGATTTGCAGTCGGTATGGAGGCCAAATACCCGTGGTTGCGTAGCAATACGGATAATCGTGGTGAGGGATCGGGGGTGGTGTTCGGTCTCATCCTGAAGCTGATCGAGATCGTCCTTGACGTAGGTGTGGGGCGGGTTGCCGGAGAGCGCGGGTGTTGTTGAGCATCGGAGTGCTCGAGATATGACTGAGCCAGGCGGAGTTTCATTGTGGTGGATGTTTGGAGGTGGCTCAGGTGGAGGTCGTAGCGGAGTAGTCACAGTCGCGATGTGGGTCAAATTAGGAGCAGGTTCTGGGAGGGGCGAGGCTGGGTCAGATGGAGCGGGGCCCGAGCGGGGAGTATGGTCAAACCGGACGCGTCCAGGATGACCGTACCCTAGTCAAGCGAGGTCCTGCTCGGGCGTGTCGGATTCAGGCCAGCAGTCCCAGTCCATCGCCTGGTCTAGGAAATCGTCGGTGATGTTGTGTGTGTCGCAGAATGTGCGCATAATCTGTCGAGGAGTACGGGCCGGCATGCCGAGTTTATCCTTCCAGCGTTTTAGCCACTGCTGTTCGATGGCGTTTTTGTCGGTGGCGCTCAGGTCCTGCTTTGTGTAGCGATCGATAAAAAGGGCAATTGCAAGCATGTCGCAGTTAGCAGCCTCGTGGCCGATCCGTTTGCATGCCGTGCATTGTACTCCCGGCTGAAAGGGACGACGGCGCTGATCAGGCCGGTTGTATCGTCCCTGTGGCGTTGCGACAGGTGGGGTTGCATTACGGTCGCCGTATCTGCTGCCATCGGCGGGAGGGGGTTTCCGGTCGCCATACCTGTCTCCATGACGATATGCATGTTGACCCGTAGGAGAACGAATACCAGGGCGGTCGGGAGGGGAACGAACGCCGGGACGGTCCACGCGATTTATTTGGGGGCGGTAGCCTTGGACGACGTACAAGGGGTCGTTGGTATCCTCGTCCTCGTCATCGTCGAAGAAGGTGTAAGGTAGAGTCATGCGATTGATTCGAGGTGTGTGTATATCGCGGATACGGTGTTTTGCGTTCGTGTGGATCAGCATAGCGATCTCGTTGAGGCGGAATTGGTCGGGTAGGTGGCCGTCGTCGTCGGGGTGGCGATATGTGTCAACGCTTGTCATGATCGTGGTGACGATGTCGGTGTACTCTGAGGGTGCGACGGCCCGAAGGAAGATGTTCGTGCGATCACGAGCCGAGAAGAACACATTTTTCTTGGCCTGCAGGCGAAAATATAGGAGGTGGCTCTGACAGAAGTCGAGGATTGTGGAGTTCCGAGACCAAGTGGGTTGTGCGATCGGGACCGTAGGGTCGAACCCAGGGACGAAAAGTTCCAAAACACGCCATAGTAGGTCGTAGCCATTCCGTGATGAGTTGGAGACTGCCGATACCTGGGCCGCCACTTCAGTATGTGTGAGGGGGAGCAGGCGCGGGAGGACCTCGAGGACCGCCGCGCAGCATTCCGCATACGCCTCCGTTCCGAGACCCGGTGGGAATAAGCCCTCGTAATTGTTCCGGAGGCAGATAGCGTCAAAAGGCATTAGGGGTATCAGGTATGACGCGGATACCTGTTGGAACCGCTCGTAGAATTCAACCGTCCCCTTAGCGTCCGTCTCATGTAATTTCGGTAGGACCGTGAGGCCTTTTTCCAGGATTCTGTCGACCGACGGACCGGATTGGAGCGTCCGTGGGTTATACCAGGCCTGACGGACCTTTTTGTGTAGAAGTTGGATGTGTCCGTAGCAAGGGAGTATATCGTCGGCGATGTCGGTGGCAAAGGTGTGATAGCCGCAAGCGTGGATGAACTGGATTGTGAGATCCTTCACGCCATGGTGGCCGCCGTGGTAATCGTAGCATGCCAGATTGGCAACGTCGTGCCGACTGATTTTGAGTTTCCGTGCCTGACGTTCCTTATCTGTAGACCGAGGTGATGTAATCCGCCCCCCCATGAGGGATGTCATCTCGCCGTCGTCGGACGCGTACGCGGCGGCGGATATAGGAGTGGGGCGGTCATCCGAGTAGGTACCGTGTCGCGGGCCATGGGGGTTGTCGAATATGGCATCATCGAATCGGCCTGGCGGGTTATCGAGGTGGACATTATCGAAGCTGACGCGGGAGGTCCAAGTGTTGGGGCGTGTTTCCGTGGGCATCGTGGTCGCGTGTCTTACGTCTTCCGTCGTATCGACATTGGGGTGGAATCGCGGGATGCGGTTGGTGCCCATAGTTTCCGGGATGGTTGTCTGACGAAGAGAGGGCCCGGGCGGGGGGGATGGGTGGTAGGGGTTTCGAACGGGAGCCAAAGCTCGGGGAACCGTGGCAGGGATACGTTGAGGTGTGACGGTGGGACGCCCTGCCGACGCCCTGAGTGGGGTGTTTAGGGCGCGAGCGCGCTCATATGCCAATCGCGTACGCGCCGTCACATCCATTGCGTCGTCGTCATCCGGGCTGTCGTCAGCGGGGCTGTCGGTCCCGAGGGTATCGTTGGCCATATCCGCGGCCACGACTGTGGCAATCGATCGTCGGGAGGAGGCGGTGTGAGTTGCGGGGATCGGATTGTCGTCGTCGGGGGGTTCACGTTGGCGCGGGGCCCGAGGTGAACCCGCAGAATCAGCTCGTGCGGACGCCGTAGCCTCGAGGGTGGCGATTCGAGCGAGAAGGGATTCCCTTTCCGGGGGTACCCTGACATCCGGTGGGACTGTGACAGCTGGGGTAGGAGGGTGTGGAAGAGCGGCGGTAGACGCCGCGAATCGCTCTGTGAGTCGTGTGACTGAGAGAGCGATAGTGGTAGATTGCTCCCGGAGGCCGGGGATGATCCGACCGCGGAGGTCCGTAACGTCGTTTTTCAGGGCCGAAATGTTGGTCTCGGTGTTCGAGCGTAGACCATCCATCTGAGCAGCAATCCGTTGGTTTTGAGTAGCCGTCGTGGTAGAAACCTCCTCCACCCGCGATGTCAGCGAAGCAATGGAGTTCCAGTGGTCGTCCATCTGTGTTCGACGGGCTTCCTCAAATCCGAGAAGGTTTTCCAGATGGTCCTGGTGTTCCACGACGCGAACCGAGAGTGCCGACGTTTCCTCCGAGAGTCGAGCGGTGTTGCTGGAAAGGGTAGTGATGGCCGCGGTAACAGAAAAATGGTCGTTATCCAAGCGTTCTTTCAAGAGTTTCATATTATCGTTCGTTTTGTTGATGTCCGTGATGAGTTCCCTCGTTGTGAAAGCCAGACTCTGTTGGAGTTCCGAAAACAGCGACGAGATGGTCGACTCGAGGTTCAGTTCGATCGTATCGATTTTATTTTCGATCGTTGATATTTTGGTGACGATGGATTGTTCGAGGCGATGAAGATCATCACTGAACACAGGGGATGACGCCGGAATAGCCTTGATCGCCGCAATGGCGTCGTCGGTGTGGCGTTCGAGGTCTTCAATCGTGCCCGCGATATCGTCGTCGGGGTGTCGTGCGAGGACGTCGGTTTCGGACGGTGGGTGAGAGGCCGTGGCGTCGTCGTCCCTGTCGTTGTCGGGTGCCCCGAGAACGCCCTCCGGGACGTCCGTCTGGCCGAGCGGGTTGAATCCTGGTGGTGGAAAAATTGCCGGAGTGATATCATCGGCCGGAGATATATCATCACGAGGGTGGGTGTAGGAGCGACCTTCGTGGATGTTTTCGACCGGGGAAGGGGGAGGGGACAAGAGGGTTTGGCTCAAGTCAGGGTCAGGGGGTGGGGGGTTGTCGTCGCGATCGTTCGTGAAATCGGGATCGTCGGGACTCACTCCCTGGAGACGGCGAGATTGTCGACGTCGCCCATCACCGTCAGGATCATCACGGTTGGTGGTCATGGTTGTGTGTGGTGTAGTACGTAGTAAATGGTAACCAGTAGTAAGCAGCGTTGCAGAGGATGAAGAGAATTGTGTCGCAATCAGCGTGTTGGTCGGCGGAGGAAAATAGGGAGTGAATTATGGTGGAAGTGTCGAGCCGAAGGCGATGCCGATTGCGGAGCATTAGCGGAGCGATTGCTCATAACCTCTCAGTATCCTGACGTCCTCACTAGCATGGGAACGGATAGGATAAGGAGTGAACTAAGTAGATTATTATCTACGTAGTACTAGACTATATCGTATCATGATACAGCCGCACAAGCACGCGAAATTCAGTGTATTTTGTGGAAGAACGACCATCACACTCTACTACTGCATCCAATCGCCATAACGATGACGACGAATACGACGTCGCGAAGTACTATCCAACGCGGCCGTCGCGTTCGCCGCCGCCCCCCGACCGAGTCGTCGACGTCCTCATCATTATCGAAGATAACGTCGCATGTCGTCGTCGTCCTCCTCCTCCTCTCGCTGCGCCCGATCGTCGTCGTCGGAAGCGACGATTATATCCCCCACGCGGCATCCTCCTCCTCCTCCGTCGCGATGCGCCGCTCCGTCGAGTCTCGTACCACGCATCGCGCGATGTGGAAGTTCGACGATGGTCGTACCGCATCGGTGGGGGGGGGAGACGACGACTACGACGACGACGGCGGCGGCGGCGGCGGCGGCATGGGGGACGTCAGGGCCGTGGCTGAACATCCTCCATCGCCGTACGAGTACGTCCCCGTTACCGCGTTGGACGATTACGGCCGATCGACCCAATTGCGACACGCGTCGTTGTCCCATCTCGGACACGGTTCGACCGTCATCGCGTGCGTTTGCCGCGGTCGCGATCGGGGTCGCGGCAATGGCCGTCGTACGCGGCCGCGCCGCGACGATGTCGACGTCGGAGATGGAGACGACGAAGGCGTTGTCGAGGATGCGATCGTCGTTTGCTCGTTGCGTTTGCTTCGTCCGGGGATAATCGCCTCCGGAAGCGGAGGCGCGTCGTCCGTTCCGGGCATGGTGCGCATTCTCGCGACGATGGATGACAACGTGTACGACGACGATCACGACGACGATCACGACGACGAATACGATCACGATCACGACGACGTGAAAAATCCCGGGGGAGGGTCCGACGCTTCATCGTCGACCGCGACCGCGACGGATCGTCGTCATCGACGACAAGGGAGACGACGACGTCCGCCGTCGCACGCATTGCGCGCGGCGATGGTAATTTCCGGAATACGATCCGATGCCGATTACCTGACCATGAAATTGCGCTCGCACCTGAATAAACATTGGTTCCGATACGACGCGTACCCGAAGGGCGGCACGTCGACGTCGCTATCGAAGATGACAGGGGACGTATTGCTCGATTTCATGGGATACGATCGCGACATCGAGGCCTGCGGATCGAGGGTATCGGGGGGGATAGGGAGCGCCGCGGGGGGGGGAGGGGGGGACGACGACGACGACGACGACGGCGGCGGCGGGGGGGGAACGATGCGCGCCGGCAGGCCGTTGGGGGTGTGCGCATTCCTCCTCGACATGGATGACTACGACGACGACGACGACGGCTGGGGACATGGACGATGCGATCGCAATCATAATCGCGATTATAGTCGCCATCGACGCAATCCGCCGTCCCTCACCGTGATCGAGGCCAACGGCCTATCGCGACGGTATGCGGCGCGGGCCATGGGGATCGGATCGGACGTCGCGAACGCGGAGCTATCGAGATTATGGAGGAGGGACATGGAACACGAGGAGGCGGTGGAGATGATGAGGGCCATCATGAGAGGCATCGCGATGGGAGGGGGAGGGGGGGGGGGGAGACCGTCGACGATGACTGCGATGGACACGAATACGGATATGGAGGATGAAAGGACGAGGGACGATAACGACGGCGATGTCACGTTGGTTTGCGAGACTGTCACATCGAGGGGAATCGACGTTCGATGCGTTACGTTGTAGATCCCATCAAGAAGAAAGCCGTGTATCCGGAGGGGAATATTTTGCGTGTTGTGCCTCTTATTTCGTCGTCAACGAAGTCCCTCGGGAACGTCTCCTGCCATAATGGGGAATGCTCGTACTTCTCACGGTTGGCGGCGGCGTTACTCTCGTCTAGGCTGAAGTGACGTTGCCGTTGTCACCGAGGTCCTAATCATGTTATTCGTCCACCGCGTGGAATGGTAGCTCCGCGCTGATGAAGACTACGACAACTGATACTGGCGCACAAGTTTAGATTTATTTTATCCCCATGTTAGGTGGGCCCTCTCCTCAAGAAGAGATGCACACTGGTACTAAGCATATTTCTCTCGCGAGAGGAGAAGGCCTACAAGTTCAAACTTACTCATGGTTCAGCTTCCAAGCAAAACAATACGCTGCATCCGGGTACTCCCGTTGCATAAATAGATCGCTGAGTGGGCGAAGTAAGTGTTCAACAACTGGGATGGAATAGCTATTGCCCAAGAGCCGCTTGCAATATCCATCAGCGTCATAATAATACAACGATGCTCTGCCATCTTTGCTCTTGTCCACGGTTCCAATCTTCAACGAAAGCTTTGGATGCCCATCGTCACAACGATGAACGAACTTATAACTACGTGCTGAAAACGTCTGAAGCTTTTCAATATCCCAATCATTAGACACGGCATTTTCAAACCAGTCTTCGGATGTAAAAGACTCGCATAATCTATCGAATATGGGTTTGACTTGAGCGAGCAAGCAGTGAGGTGATTTTGATTTCATGGATACTGACTTATACTCAAAGGCCAAAGTCGTAGAACATTGGATAACATTTGATATACTCTCACCTACTCTCTCCACATAGCCTCTCTGAAAACCCATGAGTACTTCACGATCTTCCACAGTGTAGTGGGAACTCTCTATTGTTCTTTTGTCAGACTGATCCCGCAGCCGAACTTTAATCATTCTTCTGTCATTGATACGTCCTGTTGCAGTGCGGGATGTCCATTTGTTTATGTATAACATTTGATGATAGGCAAAAGATTCAAATAAAAATAAGATGATGTTACAACTGCTACGCACCTTCTGACGCCATGAATGTATTCGCCTTGCTATATCCTGACTCATTGTGGATATGACAGTACAGCTGAGCTGGATCCATCCATCCGCCAGCCAAGACATTGACAGTCGTCGACTGAGATACTGCAGAGTCCCATGTTGGCAACTCATTTACGGGGATCTTCGAAAATAAGGAAATCAATTGCAAGAACGGATCAGAGAAGAATAACTTTTGTGAAAAAGTGGAACAAGCTGCACTCACGTTGGTAAAGTAAGATCTGGCCCTCTTGGCTGGGCTCAGTTGCAATGCGTCAAAGTTCAACCTCGAAATTCCAAACTGATGCTCAAATTTCATCACATCTTCATCCATCATTGACTCTACATTCTCACAGAGGAAAAAGACATGTTTGCCCCTCTGCAATTCATGATCCTTGATTCTCTGAAAAATCTCTGCAAACTTCAGCATGTACTGTCCCTTTGTAGATGCCATGCCTGAACGATTGGCGTTTACCCCAGAGTCTGGACAAGTAGTGTTGTGAATTGAGGATTGAGGTTTGAGCATTAATAGGACAATAATCACTTACATTCAGTGCAAGGAGGGCCACCCTCCACAATATCAAACGGCCCATACTGTTCTATGACCTGATCGAGGGATTCGTCCAACTCTTCAAATGTCTGTAGCCAGACATAACTGCCAACATCTTGCTTGTGGTGCTCAGAGCACACAGCCTCCGCCATAGGATCGTGCTCCACCACAACACAGTTGTCAATGGCAACACCAAGCCGTTTGAGGACTAATATGCCAGCACCAATACCGGAAAATAAGGAGAGGAGGTTGGCCTCCCGACGACCATCCGACATTGCCGCGTTTTTGGCTAGCTGAAATTTTCGTCTGCAATTGAAGTACCGTTCATCCGTGTACCTCATATTGACAGGGTCTGGTGAGCAGTTAAGTGTTAAACTTCGCACACACGTGGGCAAACAATCACTCCTCGAACGTATTTGAACTTACCAGCAAGACAATCATAATTTGTTTTGACTCTTCTTCTCAGGCTATCAGCATTTTGCTTAGCTTTGGTGAGAAAATTGCGGTCAACATGAGGAATCAATCGCCTCCTCTTCATCGACGCATTTGTGACCGCAACACCATAGCGAGTAATTGCGTATTCGCCATCAATATTCTTATGTAAATTAGTGCAGCAGCGTCTATGCACACGTACATAGTAGAATGATGATCTTGGGGGGAGTGATGGCAGGACCTCCAGCATCTGTTGTTAAAAGTAATAAAAGAGAGGTTTACTAAGTTGGGGCAAACTCACATGTACATCTGCGTGTGCATACATTCTAGACTCACCTTACACTTATCGTGCTCCTCATTCCCACAATTGCAAACAAAACAGCAAAGTTCAAATGTTTTATCGTAATTTACGATTCCATCCACGGTGTCCCTTGACTTCTCCAAATGTTGAACTGCAACTGCATCATCAATGTCGTCGTCAGAATCTCCCGAGCTCGAATTACCCCCCAGGTTTGCCACCGCTGCCTCACAATCAGTTTCGGTGTCATAATAACACTTAGAGCTAGCGCTGGGCTTCCGATCATCATCTAATAATAAATCCCTCCCCTGCAGCTCCCTCTTCCGCAACAGAGCCGCCTTGAGTACCTCCAATTTCTCGATATCTTCATGGATGTCAGTGACTGATGTCTTTCGTTGGTGCATGAGGTCTTGAATTTCCAGCAGCAACGTGGATCTCTTAGCACTCGCCTTGGTCAGCTGATCATTCTCCTGCAGATCTGATGCATTGAGATTGCAATACTGGCTCATCAGTAAGGATGGAATGGCGCAACTGCTGCAAGAGCTATTTCTGGAACCAGAGCGGCTTCGGTGAAGGAGGATGGTGAAGATGATGAAGCCGGCGGGGCAAGAGATTCTGGTTGTTGCGTTACCTATTTTTTATTCTTCTACCATAATGTCGAAATTAGATGATGTGGACCGTGTAATATCGAAAAAACATCCACAGAACCCCATCTAACATCGAGAAATTTTTGTGGTGCACAACGCGATGGGATTCTCTGCCACCAGACCACGCCGGAGGCCGCTGGCCATCGGCCTCGCCTGTTCCGCGCTCATCCTCCTTCTCCCCTCGGCCACTCCGTTCTCTGTTATCTCCGCGAATCTACCGCAGCTCTCGACCAGCATCGAAAATTGTAAGCGCGAGTTGATCCGACGGTGCGTCGATCGCGGTGGCGGTAGATCTACCACCGTTGAAGATTCGATCCGCGAGTTGGAACGCCTGGGCGAGGATCTCGGGTTTGGTCAAGCATCGTCGATGTCTGGTCTCATCAACGGCGTGTGGTGAGAAATTAGAGTCAATTGGACGGCCTTTATCATATCCTCGAGTGTGTCATGTTATGTGCTCGATGAATACACCTCTAGCTGACCCCGAAAGCCTGATTTGTCCATCCCTTTCGACACCCAAACTTGTTCGATCAGGGAGCTCGTCTACTCCCCCGACGATGTCACGCGCTCCTCGCCCTTTTTCTGGGCGTTCCGACGTGCTTTCCCAGACTCCTCGGACCAGATATTTGGCATCACTGACGCTGTACCCGAGCCGTTGAAAGTGGTCGGACCAGCGACGCAGACCATCGACGTCGATTTTTCCTCCGGGACCGGGACCGGGATCGGGATCAGCGTCGTTACCGGAACGCTGGTATCGCGTGTGAAGGTCGCAACCTTGGGGAGGATGGCCACGTCAATTATGACAACGCGATGCGCCATCCTTGGCGCTGACGGGCTCGACGCACTCCGGATGAGGGTGACGAGCACGAAGCCAGAGGAGTCGACGATCCTGTCAAAACTGGGACCGTTGGGGGAACTAGTCTCCTCGTCGTCTCCACCCTTCCCGTCGGGTAACGCGCTTGACCGCGTCGCCCCGGGTTCATCGGAGGTCATGATGAGGACAACGTACTGCGACGAGGGGTTGCGCATATCGAGGAACGCCGATCGGCCGGAGAAGGACGTCTTCGTTTGGAAGCGGGTCAAATTCGGAAGTGGGAATACAATTTCGCTGTAGATCTAGAATTATTGAAGCAATATGATTTCAAATGAGAACAGAATACCATGTTGTCTACGGGCATTGGATATTGAAGTAGGGCCCTGACGAGTGAATGATTGATTACTTAATATATTTTACTCTCTAGCATTATGCATATTTCGCCCACAGTAATCATTCTGCAAACACTATACACTTCCTCCCGCGAACGATGATCCGATCCTCCAAATGGCTCTTCACTGCAGCCACCAGCACATTCTTTTCCAACGTCCGACCCTTCCTGATCAAGTCGTGAATGTCATCGCGATGAGACACGCGCATGATATCTTGCTCGATGATAGGACCCTGATCCAAGTCGGACGTGGTGTAGTGCGCTGTAGCGCCAATGAGCTTCACTCCGCGTTCGTGCGCCTGATGATAGGGCATCCTTCCCATAAAAGCTGGCAAAAATGAATGATGAATGTTGATTATGCGATTGTGAAATGTGTCGCAGAAGACAGATGTTACGACTTGCATATAACGCGCAAAAACCAAGAGATCGATGTAGTGTTCATGGAGCAAATCCATTTGTTTTTGTTCTTGTTCGGCTTTTGTTTCCTTGGTGATAGGGAAAACGTGATAGGCTATGTTGAAAGTCTCCGCAATGGGACGTAAATCTTCGTGGTTGGAAATTATTACTGGAATGTCGCACTGTAGTTCCCCCGCACGATGTCGAAGGAGAAGCTCCCAGAGGCAATGATCATATTTACTCACGAATATTGCAATCCTAGACCTCTTGTCTCCCCATGACTGGCGTTATGTGAAAGGGGGAAGATGATGCATTGGTAGAGTTGAAAAGGTTAGCAAACGCCAAAAAATGCGGCCTCTCGAAATGTGCTATCTTACCAAATGACATTTCATGCCAAATATCCGACAAATTGATTCAATGTCACTTGCAAGCGAACTTCGATCGATTTTGAGTCGAGAATAATCAAACACGATCCTCTGGAAAAACTGACGCCCACGGTGGGTCGAATTTTCATCATTATCATCGACTTCAGATGACTCGGATGCGCAATCGACAATACCGCACCCATGAGCAAAAAGGAGTTGAGAAAACGAAGCGACGATGCCAGTGGCATCTGGACCGCTCACGAGGAGACGGGCTTCATCCTTGTTACAAGGAGGAACGCTGGGCGGCACGATTCCGGAGACATATTTGGCCCCCGAGTGTAATCGAGTGACCACCGCCTCTCGATGAGATAAACTTATTCTGATTCGTGATATTGAAAGAGAGACAATTTTCCTGTGTGAGCGTGGGAGGTACGACGATGATGATAGGCTGCATCGTCTACCCAAGACCAGCAGCACCATATGACCCGGATGCAACTCTCTCAGCTCCCTCCCGCTCCTGCGGATCTGTGGGATCTAGAATCAGCATATGAGTTTAACCCCAATTATTCGCCGGGTGCTTTTCTAACACTTTTTTTGTCGCGACGACCACAGTTAGTGAATTAATTGTTAAATCATTCATAACTCAATCTAATACCATCAATGAGTGTTCAGTCGTTTTAAGCAGCCCTTTCTGATTCGATTGATATATGACACCCCTAGCTTCGGACGGAGTCTTCCTGCCCAACTATGTATTATTCCTCGAGAATAAGGGGACAAACAGTCCCCCTAAATGTGTACTACACAGACGTATGTGAACACTCGCCAGTTTTCGCTGATCTGATATCCACTTGTGAAGAAGAGCCGCATCTCCTCATTCCACCATGACATAAATCTTCTCTCCCCAAGCCCCAACGCGCCCATGTCCATAACTCGGCAACCGACGGGCCGATTCGGCCGAAATTTGAACCCATCGCTTGGATATGATCCCTCCTCGACTCGTCGCCCCATTGGCGTCGCGTCCCCTCCACCGCCACGGTCGTTTCGGCCCGGCCGCCATTCAAACGAACGATTTCGTGAGGGACCCCTCCCCCCTAAGCTGCTCACGCCAACACCCATAACTCGGCAACCGACGGGCCGATTCGGCCGAAATTTGAACCCATCGCTTGGACAAACGAACGATTTCGTGAGGGACCCCTCCCCCCTAAGCTGCTCACGCCAACACCGCCGTCGTTGCTGTTTGTCGTTGCAACAGCATCGATGGCCGTTGTCGGGGGAGGGGATGGGGGCGGGACGTCGTCCACATCGCCGCTGTCTGAGAGACGATGTTGGAGACGACGACGACGATGACAAGGGGGGGAGCTGGTACCCAACAATCAACATGCAGGGCAAGAGAACCGACCGGACCGCTGTCTCGCCATCGTCGCTTTTCGTCTTTGTGAGTGATGAAATTGGCGGGGGGAACTCGCGACGACGGCGATGATGACAACGGCGACGACGACGACGATGACGATGACAACGACGACGACGATGACAACGGCGACGACGACGACGACGACGACGATGATGGTGATTACGACGACGACGACGACGACGACGGCGAGGTCAACAACAACGAGATCAACAACGTTGAGGACGAGTACGAGGATGAGGTCAACAACGATGAGGACGAGGACAAGGATGACGAGGACGAGTACGAGGACGAGGACGAGTAAGAGGATGAGGATGAGGATGGAGGCGACGACGAGGAGAAGGGCGAGGGGGGAGAGGATGTCGACGAACGTTCAGATTTCGTCATGTCGGCCGACGGTCGTTCCGATCATTCGACAACGCGTGGACCGTCATAGCCCGCGATTCCATGCTCCTCGACGATCCATCATTGACGACTTTCGACGACGAGGACAACGATGACGTGAGGGTGTCGATCGGGACCGCACGGGACAAGTCGGCGGCATCGGGTGAGGACAAAATAGCAGCGGGGGGTAGAAGGGAGAACGACAATATCTAGGACGATGACGACAATGACTATGCGGCTGACGACGAGGAATTCTGGCTGGCGGTGAGCGGCAAAGTTGAGGACAGCGGGCACGTCGTCTATAATCGGCCGCTCGGAGGGCCCA
>JALLBA010000564.1:0-16298 GCA_036939675.1 Cyclostephanos invisitatus
CTAAAGTGTAACAATGGTTACACAAGTTACAGTGAACTTCTGGGCTCATGTCACTCTAAGGTGTTTGAGAAGATTCATAAGAATATTCAAATGCTGTGGATGGGCAGATGAGTTTGCCATCCTACCACTAGTACAACATATTTGTTGGGTTCTGAATTTAGAAAGTTTGGTCGGGACTGGACTCCTAATGATGCCAGGGTTCATTGGTTGATGCTCCATTCCCACATGGAATGGCCCCCACATCCACCTCAAACACACATAAGGTGTTTCAGAACATTTATGATCCATACAATGAGGATAGGCAGATGAGTTCACATCATGCCACTACAACCATATATATTTTTTGGTCCTGTATTTAGGGAGTTGGGAGCGGGGAGGTGGCCAAATGACTACCTCACAGTTGGGATACTACAAATGATGCCAGGGTGCATTGCCTAAGGCCCCAGGCCCCCACATGGACTGGTTCCCATATGCACTTCAAACATACACCAATGTGATTGCCCCTGATCATGACTTGTTGCCTTTGATCATTTCTTGTTGTCTTTTTCACCTCCCCCCCCCCACATCAAACTAAAACAAACATGATTCATTCAAATAACTGTAGAGCACACTCTCTCACCTCCTTGGCAGATATGTGTAAATTTGATGCCACTATCATTGCCCTTCTGGACGATGCTATTTACCTTCCCTCCTTGCTTTACTGCAACGTAAGCAAAAGGAGGCCTGGTAGGCTGAACAAACAAGACTTCCTTGGAAAATAACGCCATGATCTGTTTTGTTTGCTTGTGGTATCTGTATTATAGTATCTCTAGTACTTGTTGATGTGGCGGATTGGTGAAGTATGGTTACACATTCATAAAGGGGGGGGGGGAGGAGCTTTTGGAGCAATTGAGAAAACTCGAACGATTGTTGTTGTGATTGAGATAGTAGAGAGACATCATTGGTGATATGCCTGATTCTCAAAGAGTAGAAAAAGTAGCAAAGGATCCCTATTGTTCTAAAAGAGACATGGTAAAATTAAAGCATTGCGTCAATAATAATAAGATTACCCCACTAGAAACTGATATAAATGTGACAATTATGCCCTGGTACATGGGTCACTGAGATCTTTGCATTATTTCATCTTCCCAATATCATTATTTATCTAACACTTGTAGCTGACCGCAAACAAGAAGGTTGGCAACGTGAATTTATTGAGACAAGTAGAGTGATGACCTAGATACAAGAAGAATCCTGGATTACAATTTCAAGGAACCTATCACCAAAGAAGCATGACCTATAGTGCATGTACTGAATAATGGAGGAGCATGAGATTTGCATATTTAAAGAGCAAAGACCTAATGATGAATGTCAATGAGGCGTCAATATAGCTGACGAATTGCTTTCAGACAACAAGAGCGCCACAGCTTGATCGAACTGTCGCTGAGCTGCTTGGGGTGTGTCAGCAATCGACGTCATACCAATCTTTCCGTTCTCCGATACGCATCCTAAAAGATGACACACGATACCCATTTGACGCACTGGGCACCAATTCAAGTCTCCCCTCGCCTCGAAAATCTCTTTGACATCCATCGGGACTAGATGCTTAAGGCTCTCGCCTTGAATACTGTCTGACGAGACATAGCACCTTATCTGTTGCGAATCTGAATAATACACACCGGAAATTTCATCCGTCGACCCGTGAGTTAGCAGTTTTAGTGTCATCCACGGATGGGTCGTTCCCGTGATGCGAAGATTGATCTCAATTGCATAAATCTCCCAAGTTAGGCGCGTCGAGTTCCATACGCAGATGAAGTCGACCGAGAAATGATCCGTTATCTTCTTCTTCGCAAAGAACTCGCCGACCAATTTACCATACTGCATCAGCTCCTTTCGGTATGCCTTGTCCGCTGGGAATCGACAACCAACGTACACCTGATTATCAAGTATCTGTTCATGCGTGGACAAGACATTCACGGAGAAGTCCTCATTCACGACAACTTGAACCGATGGGCTTGAGATATTCTCCCCCTCCACGAAAAGTTCGAAAATGGCACCCATGCGTCGAATTTCGGCCCCGAAATCGTCCCACGTCCTACCGCGACAGCAGAAATCCATAGTCTCCAACGCCCCCCGCGCGGCGAGGCGCAATCGCGCGACGTCGGTAGCGTCGATCCGTCGCATGCACGTCAAGTCCATCACCGCGTTGCCCTTGCCGCTAAAACCCTCGTCGAGCTTGACGACCCCACGGGTCGCCGTCGGATTGCGCAACGTGACGTCGATGATCATGGTGATTAACTCGTCCACGTCGCGACATGCGACGTGAGTACCATCCGCGCACGGGATGCCCAATTTACGGAACAGATCCCTCGAGCCCGATTTCGACCCGTACGATTGATCCGTCGGCCCCGCACAGTATACTGGTATTCCCAGGACGTTCGATATTTGGATCTCGTGACGCGTCCCTCGAAGTACGTTCAGGACGGTAGATTCCGGACGTATCATCGACCTCAGGCGATTCAGCAGTCGCGGGCGCATGCAAATTTTTTCGGAGAGGGAGCGCTTGGTACTGGAGGCGGCGCCACGCGACGACGACGACGACGACGACAACGACGAGAAAAGGGATTGTGCAGGGTGAGATGTATGCGACAATTTGACGGACCCGAGAAGAGGCCGGGACGGTCGCATGATACAATAGAAAAGGACGGGCTTACTCTACATCGCAAACGGACATGAATATGACTCGCCCCCGTGCATCTTGCTGGACATTGGACGGCAACAATGCAACATAATACTCCAATATGCCCTGATCCAGGGGGGAGGACGTGACGAAGATAACACGCGTACTTGACTTGCCAAGGGCCAATAGCACGTACAACATTCGTTCTGAGTAGTAGATACATAATCATGTTCGCAATTTTTTCCGAGAACGACACGAGCATGATAAGAATACATGTGTTTTAATATATAAACATGTTTCGCCCTTTCCTTCGTCCTCACCTTCGTAATGTCCAACGCCCGTTATATTCTGGAGTTCGTGCGCATCGAGTGACAGCGATGGAATCACGATCACATCCTTATTTTCGATCTCCCAATAGTGAGTAATAGTTGTTGTAATGGTGGCACATCGCATCCTCGTGACTTATGCACTCTTCGAGACTTCTTTTTTGTCATACACCGTGATAATATACGTCAACACACTTGGGCTTTGGCCCACCCCGTCGATTTGATTGTTGTCACTGTTTATGCTGTCGCTTCCTCCTCCTCGCCTCTTCCTTTCATCATTTTCGTCTCGACCGTCGTCAATCGTAGGTGTTCGGATCGGTTCTGATGTACATATCTGTGATTGACTGATATGATGTCTTCGACGCAAAGTGCAGAGCGGCTCTCTACATACACAGGACCCAATAAGAAGAATCTACACAAGCATATCGGACACAACTTTTCACCTTGTATCCACATCGCCATCATCACACACACGACATGACGATACGATACGCTATCTACCATCATCAACCAACAACCAAGAGACTGACGACGACGACGGACGATGACGACCACCGCGACCATCCCCCATGATCCACGCGAGATCAATGGTCTGCCCCCCCCAACCATCAACGTCGACCTACAGCGCGAACGATCGAACCTACCCTTCGATCCAAATGCCATAACGAACTTTTTCGATGGCAACGACGCGGAATCCACTTTTCGTCGACGGAAACTCGAGAGTTGGATCATAAAAGACGATACTGGTATATTCAGCAACGACGATAATAATTACTTGCACAGGACGGAACGACACGTTCGGTCGTTGGCGAAATTCGTTAGACTGATCGAATTGTGCAGGTCCGCGGGGATAGGCGCCGCCGGGAATGATGGAGGGGGCGGGGGGGGGGATGCCACCTCCACGACGACGATGCGGGGGGAGATCGTATCGACATCCGAATTTCAAACGCTGGTATCTGCATGTTCCGATGATCCATTCCCAACGTCGTTGCATTGGGTCATGTTCGTTCCGAACATACTCACGTTGTGCGATGCCGAGCAGCAAGAGACGTGGTTGCCATTGTGCAGGGATTGGAGGATGATAGGGTGCTACGCCCAGACGGAATTGGGACACGGCAGCAACATTCGGGCGTTGGAAACCACCGCCACCTTCCTCAAGGAAGAGGATGGCGGGATGAACGGGGGGGAATGGATAATCCATTCACCCACGATCACGAGCGCGAAATTCTGGCCGGGAACGTTGGGCAGGACCGCGAATCACGCCATGGTCATCGCGCAATTGATAGACGGGGATGGCATCGACAGGGGGATACATAACTTCCTGGTGCCATTGCGTAGCATGGACGATCACACTTTATTGCCAGGGGTGATGACCGGCGACGTCGGTCCGAAGATCGGGTACAATAACATGGACAACGGATATGCCATGTTCGATAACGTTCGTATACCGAGGAGGAATATGGCGATGAGATTCGCGATCGTCGACGAACATGGAAAGTACGCGAAGGCGGGGGGAGAAGGGGGCGGGGGAGGTTCCGATGCCGCCGGCAAGGTCGCGTGAGTAGTTTTGCGTGCGGTGCGATATCGCTACCCACCCCTCGAAAGGGAGAAGAAGATCCCCATGTTATCTATCAATACGTGTACTTTGTTTCATTTATTGCGATCCCCCCCCCCTCATCCGACCTCTCGTTGTCCTCGCGATGTAAACATGCATCATGACGAAAAAGTTACATCACCATGATGCAGGTTCGGGCGTATATCATACTCACCTCGAACGAGGCCCTCGCCATGGCGTGTACCATCGCGATACGATATTCCGTCGTTCGTCGTCAGGGCTACGATGCCGATTCCGACGATGCCATTATTACCTCTGGGAAGAAGAACGCGCCGAACGAATTCCAGGTATTGGATTACCGTCAGCAGCAATACCGACTCCTGCCATTGCTCGCGGCGTCGTACGCGACGTTCTTCACTGGGAAGCGCGTGCTCGCGCGCCTCAAGGACGTCGAGCGTCGTTTGGTTTCTGGCGACGTTTCAATAACAAAGACCGTCGTGGCGGACATACACGCCACGACATCGGCATTGAAGTCGTACATCACGACGTTCACCGCCGACGGGATAGAGGACTGTCGCAAGGCGTGCGGCGGACACGGCTTCATGGCGTGCTCCGGCCTCGTCGAGCTGAGCAACACCTACCTGCAGTCGTGCACGGTCGAGGGGGACAATCAGATGCTGCCCCAGCAGGTGATCAAGGTGCTGTTGAAACTCGTGGGGGCGATCAGGTCCGGAGACGACGCGGCAGCGGTGGCGGCGGAGTACGAGGGGACAGACATGCATTACCTCATCGGCCCGCTGAGGGCATCCATGACGATTCACGACGACGACGACGCAGCCGTTACGAGCAGCGCGTTCGCTTTCCCCCCCGACGCCGCGGTCGACGTCTTCCTCGACGTCGACACGCTGCTCGCGGCCTTCGAACACCGATCGGCGTGCCTACTCCTCGACGTGGCCCGACAGCTCCAATCCTCGATGGGGGGGGACGACAACCTCACGGCCCAGAGGGCTTGGAACGACGCCCTCCCGTCCATGGCGCGCGCATCGAGGGCACACGCGACGTACCTCCTCCTTCGCGACTTTCGCGACGGACTTGTGGTCGAGGAGGAACGGCGATCCACCTCCTGCCTCGGCCCGAACGAGGTCGCCATCATGCGTCGGTGCCTCGTCCTACTCGCGCTGTACTGGATGGATAAATTCCTCGACGACTTCCTTCAAATTGGATGCCTGTTCCCCTCGCACGTCCGCATCCAGCGTCTTGCCCTGATGAACACGCTCGCTGCCGTGCGTCCGTGCGCCGTGGGGCTTTGCGACGCGCGCGACTTCCACGATTTTCGCCTCAAGAGCGCACTGGGCAGGTACGATGGGGACGTGTACCCGGCGATTATGGAAGCGGCTAGGCGGGATCCGTTGAACGTCGACGCATCGGGCGGGGGGGTGGGACCGGGATACGAGGAACATTTGAGGAGGCTGATCGTGGGTGGGGTGGGTAAGTATCGCGGGAAAACGGATGACGGAGGGAGGAAGGAGAAGGGGGGGTATTCGGGGACCATGTCGAGGCTTTGAGGAAGAAGATGAACATCGCATCCCACCATGAGCATAGTTTCGACATAGGTAAACGCTATCATTAAGTGCTAATGATGTTGTTGCAAGAACTAATGATGGTTCAGATTTCATGGGGCGATCGTCCTAATGATGCGTATTCTGACGGATGCAACTGACTGCGATTGATCTCCCCAATCAATCATCTCGCAGGAATTCGGGGTAAGTATGAAATACTAAAGAGGACAGAGTACGACCGAGCTGACATAAAAAAATGCGGTTTATGGATGGTACTTAGATACGCAGATCACGTCTATCGAAAAAAAAGGGACATATCCTTCCGTCCCCCCCCCCCCCTCTCTCTCTATTTTTCACTTAGTGATCTGTCCCAAAACCTGCTGCGGGCTCATCTCCACCATCATCTGGAAGAACTTCTCCCCCGCCCGCGCCTTTAGCTCCTCCCCCGCCTTCCTCCCGATCTCCTTCGCCTCGTCGATGGGTCCCGTCGCCTCGGTCTCGTACTTCAACGATCCGTCCGGCATGGCGATCAATCCGCGGAATACGATCTGACCGTCGATTATGCGTGCCTGTCCCGCGATGGGGGTCTTGCAATTCCCATCGAGCGCCTCGAGGAACGCTCGCTCGCAGTTCACGCATACGTGGGTGTCCACGTGATTCAGGGCGTCGATGTACTTTAGACTTCGCTCGTCGTCGCTCCTGCATTGGATGCCGATGGCGCCCTGGGCGACCGCGGGGAGCATCTCGTCCCAATCGAGGACCGCCGTGGCGCAATCCTGCATGTCCATGCGCTTCAATCCTGCGATGGCGAGGAGCGTCGCATCGACGACGCCGTCGTCTAGCTTGCGCAATCGGGTCTGGACGTTGCCACGGAAGTTCACGCACTTGAGGGTGGGATTCTGCGCTAGTAGCTGCGCCTGTCGACGCAACGATGCCGTACCGATCACGCTACCGTCCGGTAATTCCGACACCTTCTTGTACTTGCCGTTGGCGGTGATGAACGCGTCGTTCGTTTCCTCCCGGGGGAGGTTGCACGGCAATACCGTCCCGTCCGGCAACCACGTGGGCACGTCCTTCATGGAATGGACGCATATGTCCACCTCGTTCCCGAGGAGTGCCGTATCGAGCTCCTTCGTGAATAATCCCTTGCCACCGAGTTCCATGAGCGACTTGTCGAGGATCATATCCCCCTGGGTCTTCATGACGCATATCTCGATGGCGCCGTCGACGTCGAGCTCGGGGAACGATTCGATGAGCCTGCGACGGGTCTCGTAGGCCTGGGCGAGGGCGAGCGGGGATCCGCGCGTGCCGATGCGCAGGGGTACGACGGCGTCGTCGGCCATGAAGAGGGCCTGGCGTTTTGGCATCGAGAGAACGATCGTCGTCGGGGGGGAAAAATGTACATTTCCGTGAGACGATGATTCGAGTGCGCCAAGGTGAAAAAAAAATAGATCCGCCACTCGAGGGGGGCGCCGATCGGTATTCGAAGCTCCATTTTTCTCAATCCGCATATTTCGGCAGGGCATCTCCGCGCAACGAGCCTCTCGACGTTCCATTCCGCGTTACGGTGGCGAATCGCTCGAAGATGTGCGTGCGATCATTCGAGCTGGCGGTCGAGGATAATACCCTCTCACTGGCCCATCCTCCCCCCATTCCCCCGTCGCGAGCTGCAGTATTCTTCGGGAACTCGAATGCAAACTTCATCTTTCATCGTATCGTCCACGTAAGACGAACGCGCCATCGCTCTCCGGGCATCCCGTCGTCGCAATCAAAAGAGCGATCATCTCGGACCAGCGACCACGATCCCGATTGCGATCCCCATTCCCCGCCCTCCTTTCTCCTCACATTCCACAAACGCGCACGACGCCGCCACGCCCGTGGATAATACACAACGATTCTCTTACCGACGGACTCGATCTCGAAACTCGTTGCGTCGATGGCGCGAATGCCGATGCGGCGCCGATGAGCGCGAGGGATAGGGCCGTTGATAACTTCATGATATTGTTCCCTCGAGGATACAAAACAAGAGATGGTGATATATGTTGGACTATTTGATGTGTCGATTGAACGATTGCCCCCAACCTATCTTTTGCGCTCGCGTTACGTTGACCTCGGTCGTTTGCAGGGCAGGGCAGGGCGAGTGCGATGAATCCGCGGCCGCCGCTCGAAGAACAAAAAATATTATGAAGTGACCCGAGGGAGAGGGAAGAACGCGTGGAACCCGAAAAACACGCACAACGAGGTGAAAAAATGAGATATGGCGATCGAGTTGGCGAAGTTCAACATCGTACGAAAAAAGATACTCTCTCTTTCCCGCCAAAATAGCTCAGGGTGACGATCTCCAGAAAAAATAAAAAACACGACCCGCGTGCATCGGCGACGCCGAGAAGATCATGTTTTGTTTCTTTCAATTATCGCCACGCGCACACACTCTCTCCAGATGATCGAATGAATTGACTGTTTGTGACAAAAAAATCGCCCTCAATCGCCGACAATGAGCGTCGTCGACAATGACGAACGAGAGATTACTTCGTTTTTATTACGGGAGAGGGAGGGGGGAAATCATCCCGAGGGATGTGATTCATGTTAAAGTCCATCCGTCCGTCAAGGCGAAAAGGGCGAGGGAATTCTACGAACGCAAGAAGTTGGTGACAGTGATTCTTAACGATGGACTCGAGGAGATTGGGGAGGAAGTATTTTGCATTTGCATATCCCTCCAACGTATCATCATATCCATCGCCGTCAGGGGGATCAAGGATTCTACATTCTCGTTTTGCTCTGGGTTGACGACTGTCACTCTCGGCGATGGACTCGAGGAGATTGGGGAGATGGCATTTTGGGATTGCATACCTCCAGAGCACGTAGTGATACCCGATGCCATTAAAATAATCAAGTATCATGCATTCAATGGTTGCGCGCGGATGACGACTGCAACTCTTGGCGGGGGGCTGGAGGAAATTGGGACGCAATCATTTATGATGTGTACATTGCCTCGACGCATCATAATACCACCCGTCGTCAAGATTATTAAGGACGGGGCAATCAGCCATTGCTCGGGGTTGAAGACAGTAACTATAGGTGATGGGCTGGAGGAGATAGGGGTGAAGGCATTTGAATGCACATCACTTGAACGCATCCTCATCCCCTCAGCCGTTAAGACAATAAAGGAGAAGACATTCTAAAATTGCTATGGATTGACGACTGCACAGCTTGGGGATGGCGTTGAATATATTGGGAGGAAGGCATACGGATGATGCACATCGCTAGAACGCATCATGATCCCCCGCACTGTCAAGGACATTCACAAGAGGACATTCCTATGCTGGTCACGGCTGACGAATGTTGAGTTTTGCGCTGCAATGCTGAAATGGAAGAGTTTGTGTCCGAAGGGTCCATGCGTGATTGGTGGAATCACGGGATTCACACACGATCCCTGGTCACATACCGCTTTTTAGTCAAATGCAACGTACTAGAGCGTTTGTATCCTTTACAAGTAGGAGAACGGAAGGCCAGGATTCACGAAATACTAAGCCGCATACCTTCCATACTCCAATGGTATGAATTCATTTTTTGTTTCCATTAACATTAAATCCAAACTTTCTTACTATGAAAATTTGAGAAGCATCACATTGTTGGAGCTTGATCTCTGGAAATGGATGATTGCAGAACGTCTCCCCATCATCACGAAAAAGGCAAGGCTTGATAATGATGTTTTGAAGATGCAGTGCCGTATTGATTCTATCTCAATGGTGAGGATAATTGTTCCATTTTTTTCTCGTTCCTAACCGATGGTGATAATGGGAACAATATTTTTGTTGGCAATGGCACTCGTGATGGTGATGGCTATACTTATCGATCGTGATTATGGTTATGATAGCGATGGCAGGAGGATAGAACTTGAGGATCGGACCAACGCCTGGAGGAGAGAGCACGGTGGCGACGAAGATAGGCAGAGGACGTTGTTTATGATTTCCAGGCATAAACTACCATTGAATCTATCCACTGCAGTGTTTCTGTCCAAAAATGTACACAATCAATCCCTACATAGACCATGTATGACTTTCTAACCTCAATCAACAAATACCTGAACGGGTTGAATGATGCACACCATGTATCTCGATGACATTTGAGAAATGGCAGTCATTCGGTAGAGCTGAGCTTTAAGAATTTCTTATCTAAAGTAAAATACTTATTTTACTCTACAAACATCATCACGAGATATGCGCACCGACGAGGCTGAGAGCAGAGCAAGCGCCAGCGCTAGTCACAATTTCCTTGTCATCCCAATGAGCAATTCCATTCTCGCCGGTCTTCAAGCCCTTGGCCACCGATTCCCAGACCTTCTTTTTCTTGACCTGTGCCGACGACAGGGGCTCGCCGCTCAGCCCATCAACATAGACGCGCTCTCCGACCGGGGCATCGGAGGGTGGCGAGACAAGTTCTACCTGCTTACCATCGTCACTCTATTATAGGAGGAGAAAAAAATGGCCGTTATTGGGCAAATGGTCAAATCTTCTAACGATCAAATCGCAAATGTCCAAATTCACGCACCTTCGCTGCGAGGACCATGCCATTGCTGTTGAACCCAACGATTTTAGCCGCTTTTAGGTTGCAAACGACGAGCACCTTTCGACCTTGCATCTCCTCCAGGGTGTAATGTTCCCGCAATCCGGATGCTATTTGACGCGGTCCGCTCTCCTCGCCGACGTCGATTTCCTCGCAGAAGAGCTTGTCTGCCTCGGGGTGGTTCCAAATCTAAAAATAACGGAGATGATAAGCAATGATGGAGTGAGTTTGTAAATCGAAGGAAGAAGAACTTTCCCATCTAATCAGCCTCGGACGTACGTACCTTCGTTATCTGTCCGACACGAATGTCGATCTTAGTGAATTCAGGTTGGTCGTCTCCCCCCACCGATTCGCCCAGTAGCGCGGCCTTCCTCGCCGCGCTCTCCTGCGCCTTCTTCTCCTTCTTCAGCCTCTGTGCCTCTTCGTAGGCCAATTTTTTATTATTCGACGCCTCCGCCTTGCTGAGTTCCTTCTCCTCCTCCGATTTGTTAATCTCATATAGTATACCCCCCACGTCAATCTTAGTCCCAACCGCCAGGTTGTCGCGCAGTTCCGGATCGACGTCCCACAGCGATCTCGGGGGGGTATTCATCTTCCTGAATATCTCCGACGCCCCCCGGGGTATGAAGGGCAATAGGAGGTGGGCGACCGCGTACACCGCCTCGAGCGTCGCACGGACGATCGACCGTCGCCTCTCGGCGTATTCGTCCCCGATGAGCTTCCACGGCTCCTCCCTCGTCAGGTACCCGTTGACGTCCCGACACGCCTGTATCGCGACGTTCGACCCGCCCTCGAGCGAGAACGACGACATCTCGACGACGTACGATTCACGGACCTTATCGAAATCGATGACGGGGGATTCCGGACCAGGCGCGTCCGGGATCGTACCACCGCAGTACTTCTCGCACAACTTCGTAACGCGCTGAACGAGGTTACCGAGAGTCTTCACCAGGTCGGCGTTGTGCATGTCCCTCATGCTCGACTCCGAGAAGCTAAGGTCGCCGCCGTACGGTGCCTCCCTGCACAGGTACCACCGGAAGGAGTCGACCTCGAACATATCGAGCATGTCGTGCGGATCGACGACGTTCCCCACCGACTTGGACATCTTCTTCCCGTCGACGTCGTTCACGAATCCGTGGGCGAAGACGGCTTTCGGTAGCGGCAGGCCCGCGGACATGAGTATGCACGGCCATATGACGACGTGGAACCAGAGTATGTCCTTCCCGATGACGTGTAGGTCGGCGGGCCAGAGATTCGCCAACCTCCCCGCCACCGCGCCGTCGTTTTTCGCGGCGACATCAACATTCTCAACGTCGTCGTTGACGCCGAGAGCATCCACCCCCGTTAGGTAATTCGCCAACGCGTCGAACCAAACGTACATGACGTGATCCTTATCGAACCCATCGGGCAACGATATGCCGTGCGAGAAGGTCGTGCGACTGACGCTGAGGTCGCGCAATCTATCAGATCGCAACCTGGCCAATATCGCATTCCTCTGTCCCTCCGGACGCACGAAGTCGACGTTCGTTTCGATGTGCTCCAGTAGACGATCGTGATACTTGCCCATCCTGAAGAAGTAACTCGCCTCCTGTACCCTCTTGAGCGGCTCGCCGGTCGACGGATCGCGATACTCGCATAATTCCGCCTCGGAATCGGTGACGAACGTCTCCTCCTTGACGTTGTACCAGCCGGTGTAATTGTCTAGGTATATGTCGTCGTTCGACGCGCATCGCAACCACAGAGCCCGGGCAGTACGCTTGTGCCTATCGGACGTCGTGCGGACGTAATCGTCGTTGGATACGAGTATTCGCTGGTTGAGGCATCGAAAGCCGGCGACGTACTGATGAATATGATGGGGAGACCGTTTGATTCGGCGATCGCGTATTGTGGGGGGAGGGGGGATGAAGGGGACGGACGGGGGGGGACGTTGGACGAATGAAAAAAAATGTTTTGCATAATTCGTCGTTGTGGAGAGGAGCGGGGGAAGACGGGAAGTTTTCGATGAGATGGAATGCGATCGACGGAAGTTAGTTCTCCCTCCCTTTCCCCTCCTCCGTCACATTGGAATATACGTTCCTCCAGTTTCATTGTCACTCCTTGTCGTGATAAAAAAAGGGGGGGGGGGGGGGGGGGGGGGTAAAATGGACCGATAAAAAACAAGAGTAGACGCACCTTGTCGCATATGTCGATGGGCTCCTTCCCCTCCGCCTCGGCAGTCTTCGCGATCTTCTCCCCGTGTTCGTCCGCTCCCGTGACGAAATACGGGAACGAATCCACCATCGCCATGCCCTCCGCCTTCGTCGGACGATTCGCGAGTCGCGCGTAACGGGCGATGGCATCCGACGTCGCCCCCTCGTACGCGTGTCCCATGTGCGCGGGTCCGTTGGTGTAGTTGATGGCGGTGGTCAGGTAAAATCCCTTTTTCTCCTTACCGCCGATGCAATCCATATCGTCGATCGCCGCCGTCCCGGATGTCGACGACGACGACGACGACGACGACGACGACGGGAGGAGAGTGCTGCCAATGGTCGGGTAATTTCCTCCCGTCGAGTTACCCACTCCGGAGAAATAGCCGTACGAGACGTCGGACGGATCGCGTAGCGTCCAACGATCGTAGGGTACGAATGCGGATGAATCCTCGGTCGTCGATGCGACGGCGGCATTCGGTGCGGCGCGATGATCGTCGGTCATGATGGCGGCGTTCTTGCTTCGTTTTTCGTTTGTGTGTGTGAAGACGTCGCTGATTCGAAGGTGACGGACAGTCGGTGGGTGTCATGCTCCCGCCATTTTTATAATTCATTCCACCTTCATTCCACCTGGAGCCAAAAAAAAACCCTCTTGCCCGCGCGCCTCTCTGTTTCTCTTTTGGGGCGCGACCCCGCCCCTCCACCATCATCTTCTCTCGTCGAGGTTTCATTGACGGCGAGGCCATCCTCCCCGATGATTCCTCACGCGACTATGAAGACGACGACGGCCCTGTTGATATTGGCCTCCATAATCGTCGCGGACGTCGCATATGCCTTCCAATCATCGCCGCGCAGACCCATGGGTGGGATGCGATTCGTCAACGTCGACGAATGCGATCATCGCAATACGTCCCCCCCCGCCGCACGCGCATCGACGTCATCGTTGACGCCTACGTCGTCTCGTAGAGGTCGTCGTCAAACATCCATCGGCGCGTCGTCGTCCTCTTCGTTTACATCCGATCGCGTACCGTCCGCCGCCACGAGGGGGATGCCATTTTCATTATTCGGTCGCATCACGTCGAATGCCGATGCTGGACGAGGGATGTACCGTTCCATATCGCGCGCGGCGCGCAAATGTCTCGCGATATTGCTGGCGTCCGTTTCGATGTTCGTCATTTCGGGATTCGGAGGAGGGATAGGGGGGGGAGGATGGGCGGTCCCGCCATCCGCCCACGCCTCGTCGTCCGTCATCTCCCCCTCGACGTATTCCCCTCCGTCCTCATCAACCGCAACGTTATGGCGTCTCAATCCATTCCGCACGCGTACCGTCGACGAGCTCATCGACGATTACGTGCGCGATAAAATGTTCGACGACGACGCGTACGACGTCGTGGAATCGACGTATCGGGAGGCGTTCGCGGATCACGGGAGCGGTACCGGTACGGGCGCGTACCCGACGCTGTTGGCCGAGACGGCGAACGCGGCGTTGGGGCAGAAAGGGGGCGTGTCCGTCGTGCCATCGTCGTCGTCGTCGTCGTCGAGGATCGGCATGGGCGGCGTCGGCGGCGGCAGGGACGACGGCATCACCGGACTGCTGATCAGGGCGTCGGACCTATTGCAAACCAAATTGGGCATGAGCCCGGCAGTGTCGTATTACGTCCTGGGAGCGTCGGGCTTGGTCGGGACGTTGTTCGTCCCCGCCATGGTCGGGGTGCTATATCAAGGCATACAGAGGATGCAAATCGACAGGGGGGAGATGAAGATGTACGGGAAGATCTCGGAGTGAGTTTATACCTCGATCGCGATTGCGACTGCCATCCTTCGTTTCATTTTGCTTCGTCCATTCCCATCGCCCCCCCTCCCCCCCCGCGCCCGTCGCGAATATATTATCGTGTATCGTATCTCATGCCACATCCCCCCCCCCCCCCCCCCCCCCCCCCCCCCCCCCCACCCCCCCCCCCCCCCCCCTGCCCCCCGCCACATGCAATCTCTTTTTTCGTTTCTAAAAAAAAATTTATGATCTTATCAGCATGGATGCGACGTCGAAGAAGGTGACCGATGATGATGGTGACGACGACGACGACGACGAATGAACGATGACGCATCTCTTTTTCGATGCTGCCTCTCCATCGTTTGTTCATCGATCCAACTTAGTTTATACTGGTGAGCGGCGAGCACGGTGCGGTTGAATTATTTTTGGGGGAGATATTTTGGGAGTTGGTCGAGTCTAAAATATTTTCATGAGTACATTCCGCTTAGATATATTGTATCGAATACCGAGTCACTGGCTGATCAGTGGGTGTTTTCGTAGCAGTACGTACTTATTATGAGTTGAAGGAACGTATTTTGTAGAAAGTCAAGGCCATGATCAATGTGAGAAAACAGATTCGTTCAACCAACCACTTATATCGTACGAAGTAAGCTTCAATCCATCATTGAGTTTTTCGAGCATCGCGATAGCCAGCTTTCCATTAACATCATCTCGCCGTCCTTGTCCGCTTACCCGTCGGCGTACTCGCGCATGCACTGGGTGATCCTCACATGAAGCTCTCGAGGCTTGGACAAAAAAACTGAAGGAACATTACGCTCCCCACAACCGCGTGGAAACAATGGCACGACGAGTAATACTTGCGTTACAACAGTTGAATAAAGTCTATCAGAATTGTATCACCTCCGTCTATAGGTAGATGTTATGGTGGTAAAACATTTCAGTTTTCGTTATGGATCCAGATGAAAAAGTAGCAAATTGAACAAGACCTATTATTGCCGTCATCGCAATCGGTTAAATGTACTTATGACATAACACGCTGAACAATATCATCGTTCGGGATGACGCGCTCCAACAACATGTGAGCTTCGCTCAAATTCTCATAGACGATAAGGGTGGAATTGATGTTATCAAAATGAGCATTCATACCCTCGGCGGAGATGGTGGGAATGCGTCTCAGTATATCGTAAACATAAGCCCGCCGGTGCAGTACTAGGCCAAGACCCAAGAACTTCGGAATGTCGAAGTTGACCATGAAGCAGTACGTACTCAATGACTTTTCATGAACTCCCCGTTTCCACCAATCCCGCATCCTCGCAGGACACGAGCTCTTCGATTTCTTCGAAAAACTTCACTCTCCTTAGACCTCTGAAGCGATCGAATGCGGTGTCATCAATCTTCTTGACGCAAGCGCGTCGGCCGAGGCAGCTTTGATGCGCGTTTCATCATTTCACCACGCGCGGTCGACGTTGTAAGCGAAGTGTGTTTCATTCCACGCGATATCAACGGCGGAGACCATAGCGGCGTTGGAAAGTCGCATGGTTACAACAAACAATCGATCGATCGTCCGTCTGGAGTTTCATATGTGATAACTTGAACTATCCTCGTGGAGCGGCATCGAAACTACTACTTGGCCGGATGAAAAACACAATCTGTCTAATTTCTGATGTTTATGGCGG
>JALLBA010000565.1:0-16389 GCA_036939675.1 Cyclostephanos invisitatus
ATGTGGGTGGTTCAACGCTTAATATCTCCGCCAAAAAGTATGGTACACCCACCATATAAATATCTGTGTAGACTAATTCGGGGGCGGGGAACACGATGGTGATGTCAGAATTGACCGGGGGGGTCGATGGGGCGGGGTTATTAGTATTTTTAGGGTGCTCGATGAAGGGTCGCTATATCGACCCTGACCAACAAGGAGATAACCTGTAAGCCGACGCACTCGTGTGAAATTATTATTTTACCGTAGCCGGGGTTTAAGAACCACTTCCCGCCAAATTTCTTTTAAATTCCTTTCGGTCAAAAAACGTTGTTCTGTGTAGAATCCAAATCAAATATCCTGAATTTTGTCCAGAATGTTTGACCAAAAGGAATTCAAAAGAAATTTGGCGGGAAGTGGTTCTTAAACCCCGCCCCGGCCTATGGTATTTTTGGCGCCGATAGAATGGGGAGGACAGACCAAAATGGGAGAAAAAACCGTCCCGCCGCCGCCGCGCCGGCGGCCCCCCCCTCCCAAGCCCACGCCCTCCATCCAGATGGTGCCGGCGACAGAGGCCTTCCTTTGCGCTTGAGTTGATTCTCATCTCAACAAATTAACTTTGACGAGCGCCTGATGCATACCGTTAGGGTGCAAATGCCTCCCACGAAGAAGCGCGGGCGATCAGCCAGCCCCGCACAACAGCTGAGCCCCAACAAAGAAGTAAAATTTTCAGGTCGCCCATCGCCTAGTGCGCCGAGTGATAATAAACTCTGGAAGCAATGGAAGCGACAGCAAAGTCACGATTATAACACGCATGATTTTTTGGATTCATCCGCGACGGTGAACGCTGGCTTGTTCGGTGCACGACGATTGCCGGAAATCAAATCCCTATGGCGTCGGTTAGTCCAAGAAGAGTTGAATGTGGTGAATGGCAATGCCGACAACCTTACGGGGGTGGGTGAAAGCAGAAGAGCTGGCGATAGTAGCGGAGGGAAAGTATCCTCTCGTCACTTGAGACGGCGAACAAACAGCCACAGACCAAGACGGCGGCATCGCTTTCCTCATGGAGAAAATGGTGAGCATGGAGTGGGTGGCAATGATTTGATGGCCACGTGTGATAGATCAGAAATTTGCGACAACAGTGGGGAACATCTCACGGCTGGACAGATTCAGACAATACACGAGCCGTCCCGAAGAGCTAGGCGAAAGCCGGCATTGATGAAAGCAACTCACTCTGGTTGGTGGAGGTCTATGTCGAATGAGCAATTAGCTCAAAATCCTCACCATTGGATTCCCACGCATTTATGGCACGCGAAACGATTTCACATCTCACCCAAGCTCTTCTCCTGGTCTGTGCCGTTGGTTAATATCAATCGAGGATCTCGTGCATCGTTGCGCTTGGCTACTTCTATCACGACTCCGAAATGTACAATTCAGGATAGCACGTGGGAGGTTAACGGATGCGCAATAAAGCTTGAGGCGGAGAAAATAGACACACAAACTATGTCGACGCAAGCACCGTCTCAGAGTCTCATTTTCATATTAGAAAGACTTTGTGGCTCAGATGCCCCATTTTTTAGCGACTCAAACGTGCTTGCAGGGAAGCGGGCAGGAGAAGGGATAGTGCATGAGATTGACGCGACTCCCTTACAACCAATCGGCCCTGCAACATTTCTTTTTCGTCGCTTGATTGATTGCAGCCATGAGAATGAAGATGCGCACGTTTGCATATTGATCAATCCTGCCATTCATCAGAAGGTCGTTTCTCTCATCAGCGAGATTATTTCACTCTGTGTAAATGCCAGCATCAAAGTGACTCTTTCTACAATGCCGTTGGCGCTCCTGCGCCTTCGAGGCAGAGCTACTATGTCAACGTTGCGGGAAGTTCTAGGACGGGCAGAAAATATTGGAATTTTGAATGATGATGTAAATCACGGCACCTTGATTGATGCTGGAGTTTTCCCTCCTACTATAGAGGCGCTAACGAGGGATTCGGATTTTCAATCATGGATAAACTTGAAATGCCATCGACCAAATCATGACTACCAACATTTCCCACACAACTTTGCTAGCTCGGGGTGGGACGTTTTGTGCCATCCTTCTATTTGTTCGTCACTTTTTCAATCGTTTGTCATCGTGGGGGCATGTCCCATAGGAGTTGTAGAAGAGGCAAGAGCACAGTTGGAGGCATATCCTCCATTACCGATATTTCCAAGAGATTATCCAGACACAGAGGAAGGCAAAAAATATTGGGGTGGGGGTGGAAGAACTCCAGCAGCGAAGAACGATGGAAACGGTGACTACCAATCAATTTCTACATCTACGGACTGGGTTGTAATTCGGGCATGTATTGAAGGGTCCTGGGGACGAATCAATACTCCGTTGAAAAGAGCTATTCGACATTGGGAGCAACAGAACAAAAAGGAAAAGAGAAGCATGAAAAATGAGAGCAATTCTAATGCATGCCACGATTCAAAAATGCCACCGCTCGTTCTGGAGAAATCTTCATTCGGCAGGGACACAGTATCCATCCACTGGGAGTCTCTTACTCAATCAGATAACCCTATAGTTGTCCGTGGATCATTCGGCATCCCATTCCTTCAATTACTTCATGGTTGTGGACGTCTTCATTTGCAAACCGGGCTCAGTGCAACCAAAAACCGATCTCATCGTAGACCGCGGCGTAAAGTTCTTCCTCCTCACTGTGTTGTTCATTCTTCTCCTCTTTCGAAAAAGGAAACAGATTTTCATTCTCACATGTGCCAACAATTCAGAGCATCGTTATCATTACCGGCACTCGTTAGATGCGAACTCTACTGTGTTGGGAAGGGTGTGTTGAAAATAGGGGATCTGATATACCCCACGAGGCAGCACGAGGGCGGTTTCGCTTTAGGCTCTGATTTAGATGATGATGCTGGCCATGTGGACAGAGAGTTACATCCCTCACCCCTAGGTGTTGTCACAGCAGGGGGCTTTTCACCCAGACGAGGAAAGTGTCATGGAATTGGCTTTGTTGGTGCTGCGAAACTCATCGATGCTTTAGATAGCACTCACGGGATGGGAATGGGGGTACCGCAATCTAATGGAATGAAGAAGATGGCGCTGAAAGTAATTATATCGAGCAATACATCGTCGGCAAGCTGTTCGAGATATGCTTTGTTATCCATTCTTTTGTAGTTTACTAAATCACAATCTAACAACTTAGTCTTGTTTGAATAAGTTGTGAGCCGTATCGTACTAGATTTACTTGGGCTGCTCCTTTCCCTCTTTCCCTGAAGAGAATAACTGTCTCATCCTCTCAAACATTATGACGCTTCCAGCAACTCCAGCGTTCAAGCTTTCCGTCTCCGGGGCCATTGGCACATGGACAGTTGATATCTTGCCTAATTTCACAGCATTACGCACTTCACGTCGCAAACCCTCGCCCTCTCCGCCCAAAACAATAGCTGCTCCTCCTCCCGACATTGTGAAATCGATATCATGGTAAGCAAGACTCACACTATCACCAGCGTCCATAGTAGCAGCAAATACCCGGTCATTAGTAACACCACAGTGCGCCAAAAAAGACAAGCACTGGTCAAATGGCTCTTCCTTGCCGTCAATAGTGCTCATGTCTAAAACTGGAACACGGAACGATGCACCCATCGATGAGCGCACAGCCTTGGGATTCCACACGTCACAACTGCCAGGCAGAAGAATCAACGCTGTCGTATATGAAGCAGCACACGACCTTAAGAGAGTGCCAACATTGCCAGGGTCTGATAGGCCATCTAGAATTAGGTAAAATGGCGGCGACACAGTGATGTTACTTTCATTTCCCGCAACAGTAGATGAAGTCAATGATGAACTGTATGGAGAGGGTATTGCCATCAAAGCCACAACTCCCTGAGAGGTCACAGTACCAGAGCATTCTGCCAATACTTCTTCTGTTCCTACGTTGATGCTGCATGTGTGTGCGCACGTTCCGCCGTCTGTGCGATCACCTGTAACCCCTGAATCACGGTGTCTTGATTCCTCGTTGATGATGCAAAGCCAGTGCTGTAATTCATTTTTATGTTGGTCTGAAGGATTTCCTTCGGCTCCTTCATTACTACCACTTAGCAAAGACTCCGATATGACAATCCTACGAACAAGTCGTCGAGATTTCTCATTTGACAAGATGTCAGAGACTAGACGCACTCCCTCGGCGACTGTCAATCCTAGTTCGGACCTCTTGGATTTATTTGCACGATGGACTGATTTGAACAGCTTAACTGTTTTGGAGGTTTTGTGGTTCGTAATTAGTTCCCAGTTGGTAGTTGACATGGATGACGCCGAGGACGACAATTTTGGGGGAAGTATTCTGCCGTAACCGGCGTTTGATGATGGCTTGAAAGCAGCTACCGCCCTGATTACATTTGAGCTTAGTAATTTATAAGCATACATATCAGAAGTAGTAACCTCCGATTGAAAAAGAGCATGTACTGTAAAGAGAGTAGCAATGCACGCTGTTTTCGTTAGAGAGAAACCCATACAATAAGCTAAGGGCGGCGATCGACTTCTTATCCGTTTATATTCGCCATGTAATGGCTTGTGGGACAGGTCTGAGCTTGATGCTGCAGATAAATCAATAACTCCCTTCATTCATGAATACTCGGGTCCTCGTCCTTAATGTTGTTTGGAATACAAGATGACAGATGTCAACATGAGATGTTTACCCGCATGTATTTTGTGGGTGTGGATGTGTGTGTCGTTTGTGTGTTGTTGTGGTGTTGATAGGCATCTCACTGAAGGATGGGGGCCGGCCCCCCTTTTATTTTTAGCCCCCTTTTTTCAGCCCTTTGAGATCGACTTCGCCTCCTCTCCTCCCTTCCTCCTTCAAGTCATCCCTCCCTTATGCCATCTCCTCCTCCCACTTTACATTAACCAATCATATTCAGATAATACTTAGATAAGCAAACTGTTGATACACTACATTTACTTTACACCAGGTTGTGTTGAGATAAGTAGGGAGCAGATGATGTTCTCGAGACATATCCCCCTTCAACTATATTTCAAGTTGAATACCTCCTACTTAAACCCCTGATTTTTGATAGTCCTAAGCCGACGAAGAAGCTGATTCTTCCTCTGCGTGATTTTCACATTGTCTTTATCTTGAAACGAATATTGTGGACTGGATCCATCGAGTTGTGGAAAATCAAACCCCCCACGTCTTAACGCATCTACCAAGGGCAACGAAGGATCATCCAGCTTTGCTCGCACAGCGCGGTCCATCCGTGGGTCACTCTTTCGGCCAGTCTTGATCGATGTGCTTGGCCCCTTGGCAGCCGAAACCTTCCCGTCAGATTTGGTAGTGTTTTTCAATGACTTCAGAAGCTTTTCGCCACTTTCTACATCGTCAGCAATTTTGGGATTACTCAAAGGTTGATCTGAAACTGAATTCTGTCGTATCGAGCGCATCGGTGGCAATTCAGGTGGCAATAAACCTGTCAATGTATGGTTCACAGCACCAGACGTGATGGGATAACTTGAGTAATGTGCTGGTTCTTTCTGGCATAATGCCTGATCTTCTTTCTCCGTCCGTTCAGCAAGCCATTTCTCAAAATCTAGGTCAATGCAACCGCCTATTTCTGAGGGGATGCGGTCCCAGGGGAGGCAAAATCGAAGTAAGTTCGCTAGCACTTTCATTTTCGTCCCGGAGTGAACCACCACACGATCCTGCACATCTTTTGGCAAGGACGACATGAAGACGGGGTGAATGATACTAAAGAAGCGGTTTGGGTGTACTATGTGAGTGCTCCTCCATCGTATTGGTAAGGATCTTTCGCAGAATTTAGATATAGAATTCCACAAAGATTGATCAAATTGATCAAGCCTTGCTTCTTGTGGGTATATCAGTATGACAAGTCCACGTTGGAGAATAGTCACATCTTCAATGGCAACATGAATCATGTACCAAAACACTCTTTGCTGTGAGATATTGTAACAAATGGAAAGGGGAGCTGAATGCATGCATCACGAGAAAGTGAAACTAAGATAACAGCCCCCCGGCCTTACCATGCTCTCTTCTGTGTATCCAAGGCTTGGCTCGTGCCTACTCCAGTCAATATATATAATGGCTCTCCCCGCCGTGTCGGTTTCGGGAAGCAATTGGACATACCCCCGATTCATAGCCAGCTGATCATCTATGAGGGCTCCCTTGATCGTCATAGGCAAACAGAACTTTTCCGGTCGAAAAAGCTTGTGTCGGTCACTCCAATACCTGACCATCCGTCGAGCGGAAGCCTGCGGTGGTGATTGTAGGGAGAGTTGGGCTGCTTGGTAAGAGGGTGGATTCACGGAAACCAACAATCTAACGTTGGATTGCACACCCCACGAACAACTATTACGATACTACTCACCGATACGTCGAAATTCTCGGCCCACAAAAATTGAAGCACGTGTTCATCGTCAAATAATTGCGGGTTCGATCTCTGAGCCTCATCTAAGGCGACCTTCTCCGATGCGGGGATGGTCGCAAGCGCTGCCCGGGTTTCCGCCACAGCGACGGTGATGTTCTCTTTTGAGTGGAGTACGAGCACATCAGATATAATCCGGGCGTCGTCGTTGATGGAAGAATTCTGCTTGCGTTGAAGGCTCTGTTGTTGGACACCAGCGCCTCGTTCGGACCACATCGTCTCAAGCTCTCTGTGCCCTCGGGCGTCGAATAAAATATTTAACACGATTTGCCGTCCGCGGTATGATAGAGAGAGTCATACGACACGGTCAGCCCAAAGTCTCATAATATTAGATAGTAGATGTGCAAATCACTAATACTCTCTTCAGGCCTTTGCATATATATATCTGACAGGGAATTTTAGTGTCTCTCCGCCGGGCCCAATAATAGTAGTAGTACTATTCCTAATACTCTTACGTATTGATCAGTACTACATACACAAACCTAACCATGCTGCTGCAAAAATGCATTAGTAAGAGCCGAATCACAACATCTCAAGAACAAAATGGCAATGAACCGATCATCGACAAATATATTGGATCGACCACTGGGTCGATCGGGGGGACGGTAAGTTGCATGAAAGGATCGGATACGACAAATATATTACATGTGTTTTTTTCGTTATCAAATGCCCATTTTTTGCCAAATTTCAATCGCACGAACAGCGCCGACGGATCGGTGGTATCCCTCAGTGCATTCGCGTACATCTATTCGGAGCTGGTACAATATCATCAACAGCGCGCGGCCAGCATATCTGAATTAGAAAGACGGCTTGAGAGTGCGGGGTATGGCGTGGGGTTGAAGGTCCTCGAGATGACAGCTTATCGCGCCAAGGAGGTTAGTGGTCGTTCATGCCTCTCATAATTGCTCCACTTATCTTTCCTCGTTTCATCGTTGGTCGATTCATATATTCTCATTCTCGCCATACCGAATCTTCTTCATTCGATATCATACGATACATCTCTGTCAAGATGAAGCGCGAGACCCGCCTCATGTCGATCCTTCACTTCGTCTCGTCCTCCGTATGGAAATCTCTATTCGGGAAGGCGGCCGACTCCCTCGAGCGCAGCATCGATCACGTGGACGAGTACATGATAATCGATTACGAGCCTATCGCGTCGACGTTCGTTTCTATACCTCCCGATCTAGGTCAGCTGAGCGCCGATGCGTACGTTAGCGGTGAGTAAACGTTTCAACCAATACATACATATCTGTTACCGTATTATTCCTCCCTCCTTCCCCCCCCCTGCACTCTATTAATTCATCATCCACTCGCTACTATCCTCTTTCGTCGGTCTTTCATCGCGCCATCCGATTTAGGTATCGTCGCCGGCGTATTAGACGGTGCGGGTTTTTCAGCCTGCGTTACTGCCCACTGCGTGAAGGTGGAGGACGGTGAATATACGAAGCAGGGGGGGAACAGCATTTCGGGGATACCGCCGAGGAAGGACAAGGCGGTGTTCTTGGTCAAATTTAGTCCAGAGGTGCTGGCGAGGGATGCCGCATTAGAGAGATGACCATCGTGTGACTACGGCTGTCAATAATTCATGGACACTGCTATGGTTTTCTAAGACGTTTGAACATCGAAACGATTATGTTCACAGATTTAGGACACTGGACGAAGAATAGGCCCAGTCTACAACTCTTGGTTGTCGTTTAGTCTACCACTCTTGGTTGTTATTTGAGGTGGGTACTACGATAGCCTGACAAAAAAATAATTAAGTTGGTCGACGATAATATTGAAATGCATCCAGAGGAACTTGCAGAAGCATTTACACCAAGTAGGCTAGGTTACAATAGGGGCATCTGTACACACAAAGACCCGGACCGACGCCTGCTGCTGCATTCTTCAACTGCCATCACCAATAAATAGATTCTTTTTCTATAGCCTTCCAATTGCAGGTACAAGGTTACTCGGAGAAACATCAACGTCGAGTGATCCAGGCCAAACCTCTTTCCACGCAAGACGCATCTCACGGCTGAGATCGGGATGGATACGTTGGAACTCGACAGGACTTCCCGCAAAGCATACAATCACTGCGCACACAGAGCTGTCAATTATGCTAAATAAAACGGTCGAGAGCACGATTCCGGCCATGAATCCAATCCTGATTGCAAAAAACAAACGAATTACAACATTTTTGTGAGCATTCCGGCTTCTTTATGAGAACAAGTCGGGAGCATAAAGCAAAACACTCACGTGAAAGATACAAGGACTGGGTGACCAAAGTTCGTCAATCCATGACCCTCTAAAGTGTGCAGAATGACAGCAAATGATCCACTAAGACCCCCTATCACTAGGCTTACCATCGCAAGGACGTTGGAAATCAGGTCATCTGTAACGATTCTGGTCCAGCCTCTATGATAGAACAATTCATTCACTTTGTGACCCGCATCCATCCATCCATAGTGGTACAATCCCACATAAGTGAAAGCCCATGGTGTGAAGGAGTCAGCAAGACTGTCAATGCAGCCGACAATTTTCTCTTGAAAAAACACAGAGCATTCGTAGAAGCATGTCATCGCGGAACTGTCACGATTAGGACGCAGTCCTTCGGTAATTTGTTGGAGGAAGTGTACAAATCCAACGAAGAGACTACCATAGCAAATGGATCCAAAGTTATATGCAATAGATTGGAGAAATGTCTCACATAGTGCTGAAGGTTGGCCGAACCACCAGCTACCGATGGTACCAGCGACTGTGACCATGACAATGCGCTTGTATCGAAGAAAGATAAAAAGGAAGTGTGAGCGAGCAAGACAAACAAGACGAATTTCTGAAGAAAGAAAACAACTGTCACTGACCCTGAGGACTTGAAACGTCCAATAAAAAGACACCAAGAAGACGATATGCATGTAAACCATGGCTCTGTCACCTGAATAAATAAAATCTCCACTATTCATCGCGTCGTAAAGTCCCACGTATGCAAAAGTATAGCAAATACTGCAAACTAATGCCAAAAATTGAAATAAGAACGCGATGCCTACTAAGCCCAAATTGTCTCTCACGCCAGTAAGCGCCGTGGTGAGGTTGGCCGACGCGAAGGGGATACGATCCCAGACAACAAACATGTATCCCACTGTTAGCATCAATGTGATGATGCCGGTGGCGGGAACGAAGCTCTGGGGACTAATTCCAATGCCGATGGTACCCCACGCAAACGAGACCCCGATCGATAGGACCAAAGCCACGTACACAAGACGTCGGCTCATGGCCATCATAAATGCAAGCGCCAACGCACTCACAAGAATTGCAAATGCTCCGCACACGCTCGCCAACTTGACAATGTTCTGGTAATCCAGCTTTATGTCATCTGTATCATCCTGCGACAGGAGAGTCTTCAGGTTTGAATCATCGTCTAATCCCTCGGCCGTTTCTGTTTTCACAAAAGCTTCGGGGCCGAATTTGATACCCACATAGCACATTGCCACGATCTGAAAGATGAAAAGAACGCCGAAGAGCACGTCCTTGCAGGATTTGGGTTGCTTCTTCCCCTTGAACATTTTCATGTAGGCATTGACCGACTGCTGGCGCATGTGTGTTTTCGGGCGCACGGTTGTATTGTGCCCGCCATTTCCGGAATTCATTAATGGGTGCCCCATTTGTTGGGACAGAAACGCCTCCTCTTCGAGTCCTGGGTCGTAGAATAAGCCCCTGCCCGGAGAGGGTGGCGTTTCTTTCCCTATCCCCCCCGGCGAGTGCGGGCCTCTGAAAGAATGATGATGTTGGAGAGAACTGTACGATCCAATTGAACCGTGCGAATCGCCACGTTTGCGAATCGGGGGGTAGTTGAGATTGGGCACGATGAATGGGTCATTGCCCTGATGGAATCCCGCCGGAGGGAGGGGGAGCGGGTTCGACTTGGGGGGTAGGACCATCGAATCGCTCTGGGTCCGACGGTGATGACTCGGCTTGGGATTTCCCGCGAGGGGACCACGCATTCCCCGCAAGCCGGTGCCTGACGGGCTAATGCTGGGGCGTCCCATGATCGAGGAGAGTTCATCTATGGCGGAAAATTCCTTGGACGAGGATCGTTGACGACGGGGGATTGACCCGTAGTTAGGCGCAGTTGAATCCGCGCCGAGAAAGTTATTGGATGCATCGAATGATCCGCCTCTCCTCAACACGTGTGCCGATGGATCTATTCTCACGCGATGGTTCCTGGGTGAAAATGAAAGAGGAGGCGGGGGGGGTTGTATGAATCCATAGGCAGGCGGCGAAGGCTGGTTGGGATATTGCATGTGTTGGTTGTTGTAGTTCTGATATCCTCCGTAATAGTATTGTTGTTGTTGCTGCTGTTGCTGCTGTTGTTGGTATTGCTGCTGTTGATAAGCCTGTTGCTGCAGCAGCATCTGCTGATGGTTTTCGCTCAAAATCCCGACGCCATCGCTCGCGCTTCGAGTGCGATGGCTGCCATGTCGTCTCGAACTCGTACTTGTCTTGCTACGATCAACGCCCACCTCGGTAGAGCTGCCGTGTCGTCTACTCGAACTGCCCTTCCGACGACTCGACTTGATGGCTTTGTTGTCAACGTCCGCCTCGGAAGAAACAGTGACATGGGGCGCTGAGGCTTGGGGGGGAGGCCTGGAGGATGGCGCTTGGGGTGGGAGTCGGCCGGATGGGATGCCACCGCCGCTGGCGGGTGCCTTCGTCGCTAATGCCATGGTCTGCGTGGCCGGCTCGCGTCCATGAGGCGGCGGTCCCACGCACCCTCTTCAAAAAATTATCTCATCTAATATCTTTTTTCGTTTTTGAGCAATGAATACGTATCTCTTCAGTATCCGAAAGCTCTCATTTTTTTTAAGAAGAGAGAGAGACAACATCTTAGTTCCCGCCATCAGATCAGGTAGGAATTCAATATTAAGGAGAAGCAAGAGAGACTGTTTCTGCCGTTGCATGCGAAGAAATTGAGTTTGTCCGTCCTAATATCCTGGGCTCTTCTTTTCACGGCATCACAACCTGAAATGAATGATGAGTTGCATGAGGCCATGACATGAATGAGATCTAATATTCATATCAGACGTCTTCGCATCCATCCCATCCCATCCCTACCTTCGTCTTGTTGAAAGCTACCATTTCATACAGAATATGTCGTCAGGTACGCTCCCCCTACGGACGTATCACCGAGCACAATCTCTCGGAGAAGGTACCTATGGGTGCGTGCGAATGTCGTATTGTGGATTCAACCCCTTTTTGTAGCTTTATTCGTTAGTGTACTCCTATCATTTCATCCTTGTTTTGACTATTCCCCGCTTACAATCGAGCTATTGTTCGTAACAAAGGAGCGTGATGTGCGTCTACAATGATTCAGGCGATGCGCTAGCATTGAAATCGTTCGAAGCCGACGAAGATCACGATACAATGGAGCTGGGAACTTTACGCGAACTGTCGATTCTGCGAATCCTTCGACACGACAATTCGCATCCAAATATTGTACAGATGATTGATATCCAAGAAGCGGGAGAGGAAGGCGACTGCGGTAATGGAAACATTTGCATGGCCATGCCTCTTTATAAAATGGGCGACCTCAGGGGGGCTATCAATCGGGGGATTATCTTGCCTGGATTGGACGGCCGTAGGCAGCGCGTTGAAATTGCTCATGGTTTGCTTTCCGCGGTTGCATTTCTGCATGACAATCATATCATTCACAGGGATATCAAGAGTGATAACGTGATGATTACCATGTCCGACGAAGAGGGCGATAGCATTGTCCCTGTCCTGATAGATTTCAGCCTTGCCAAGTTTATTGATGGCAAAAATGCAGTCCTCCCGCCTGGTGCGACTCACACTGGAAATGTCGGAACGCCGACCTATACAGCACCAGAGGTAGTGGCAAAGGAAAAGTATGGTCTTCCCTCGGACTTATGGAGTGTGGGCGTTGTACTCCTGGAATCGTTGATTGGGGAGCTTACAGTTGATAAGGACAAGGCAGCTGCCAGGCTGATTGCGGAAAAGAAAGAATCATTGCCCGAATCACCTTTTGTCGCCCTCATCCGTGGTTTGTTGGAAACGGATGCTGACAAACGTTTGACTGCGAGACAAGCTCTTGACTTGCCCATCTTTGATAAATTTGGATTCTCTGTTCCTCCGGTCCGCATTGTTGATATTGATGCAGCATTTTTCACTGACAATGAAGTCGATGAATCTGAAAACAAGACGAATATGAATGCGTTGAAGTCAATCAACGGAAACAAGAAAAAGCCATCTTCGAAGCAACAAAAACTGTCTCCCCGCGAGAGAATTGTCAAAAAGCTGTGCAACGAGCTCGAGTGCAAGAACCCGAAAACTGAAATTGCCTCGTTGGTTTTTGCAAAACAAATGGAAGAGTTGGATGATGAGCTTGACGATATTGCCAACACACAATCACTTTTAGACTGCGTTGTCTTAGCAAGTCGATTTTACGAAGAGGATTTGATCTGTTTGCAAGAGCTGGAAGAGGATGGTGGAGGGTATTACCCCAGCTTTAAGCATTATGATGTTGAAACCTTTCGTGACAATGAGATGGCAATATTCTCCAGTATGGATTATTCATTGTACATAAGGAACTGAAGTGTAGCAAATACTTGATTACCCTAAAACGTTTAATACATTATATTTCTGTGTCCGAGGATTCGTTGTGCTCCTATCCATTTTTGCTTGTGGGGCAGTTGGTGTTAAGTTTAAGTTTAAGTTTAAGTTATCATTCGCTACCACTACGGTTTAGGCGTTGGAAAGGGATTAGAGTATTTTGCTTTCGACATTCATTGGGCTTGCTGATTCGTTAGAATATTGATGCAATCTCTGCCAGATGCGAGTGGTTCACGAACGAAAGTGGCAGATGATGGCTGCGCACTTTAATCAATGACTGTGTGCAGACCAGATGGGTGAAAACGCAGTGCATCAGGAGTGAGGATGCGGGTGCCATCAAATTCGATGGTTGTCCATAGATGAAATGCATTGATGGCAACTGCGGAAAGAGAGATGAGACGGCAGCGAATTAGTGCAAGATTACCCCGCGGTCCACCTAGATTACACCTTACAGTATCGTTCCCTCCCCAGACTTGTTGGATGAGAGTGGGGGTAAGCGCCTCCGCTCCAATGAGAAGTAGAGAGTGTCCTGAGCTTTACCGTAGGATGAAAGTGAATAATTGAGTAGTGCTTCCAAAGTAGAACGAAGAAGTATGATGAATGGGAAATCTCGAAATGAAAATTATGAGCTATTTTAAATGATTTAAATGAGGTCTCAACCGACGATGAGGACGTTGNTGGATGGGTGAAGGGAGGAGTCGGTTCGACGATGCGGTCCCCCCCCTCCCCCTCCCCGGTCGAGTATCTCCCTCCTACCCCTCAGTTTCTGTACGCAATGCAATTCCAGCGCGAAGTACTGCAACCAAGGCACTGGCACTCGTTAGCGTTGATCCTCAATCCCCGTTCGCATCGATCGATACGCGAGCGTTTGCGTATGCTTCTCCCCACGACCATGGAGTCGACCGCACCATCCTCCCCCCCCCCTCGTTGTGGTAATCCTGCGCGACGCAACCAAAGCAAGTACTCGAAGCTCGCCGACTCGATCCACAATCCCGCCCTTCGCGCGGATGGTGCTGCAATCCCTCGGCGTATATTATTACGACTAAGCACGTGGAACGACTTGCATACTCGCGCGAGGTTCGCGCAATTTCAACAAAACGTCGAGGGGGGTAGTGGAATTCACGCAGCCGTTCCGCTGATAAAGGAAGTGCACCTTTTTGCGACACGATGTTGGGAGTTCGCCAGGACCCGGTGGTCTTTGTACGCGTGATTGCGAATCGTAATCGTCGTTATCATCATCCTCCCCCTCTCTTGCGGCCACGTCCCCCGACGACGACGGCGTTCCCTCCTCCCCTCCCCGCGCATTCGTGGATATGACCTTCTCCTTTTCTCAATTCGAGCAATTTCTCGAGGTTGATCTCGTCCCTCGATGTGACGGCGGTAATCGGACAATGGCGCTAATCCTCTCCCGCCGTTGGAGTGCGTATTCGGACCTACGCCGTCGTCTCGACGATCTTCTAGTGTGTATCGTCGTTCGTAAAGTCCTCGCGCGTACGCACGGCAGGTCCTTCGGGGGTGCGACCATCCCTCCCGAGGATGGGATTGGACATTGGACCCTGTTCCTGACATTTTTCGTTTTATATTATATCGTTTTGGGTCGAACAGTACTTACCCCAGTATATATAAGATCGAAACATCCTCCATCGCCAATTCATCATTTTCGTCCCATGAACCCCGAGGCGACGTTCGGCCGTAGAGGACGTCCGTACTCAGCGAGAAAGGCCTACCCGCGCTCGACGCAGGGTCGATGTTCGAGTTCGAACACCCGGGCGCTCGGGTCACCTCGGAAAACCACAAGCGAAGAATTCCCTCCCTCCCTCTCCTCCTCCCTCCTCCCTCTCCTCACTCTCCTCACTCGCCACACCTCTTCCCCCCGACGGCACGTGAATCGTTTTTCGAACGATTCATGAATTCGCCCGTATGAATAATATAATATGATTCGATCTCTCGGCGGCGCGTTGGAATCGGCATTATCGTCGCTCTTAGACGACGCGATGCGTACTACCCCGCGCCGTTGGGCGAGTTTATATTATTTCATATATTATATTATATTCCACGACCGATGGGGAAACAAAGGGGGAGCGGAGGGGGGGGGGGGGGGGGGGGGGGGGGGGGGGGGGGCGGATCGGGCGCGAAGTGCCGTCGATGGGACGCATCATTCATACTCGCATATTATTTTATATGGTAGTATGCCTCCTCTAACTCCCCATCGTATTGTCTCTGTCCCATTCCCCCCCCCCTTCCTCGCCCTCTCGCACCCCCCCCAAATATACCGCACTCGCACCCGCTTCCCCAAGGTGCCTCGACCCCCCGGATTTTTCTCCGTTGTACCAGGTCATCGCCGAGGGGGGCCACGGAGGGAACGCGATTTCGATGGATGCGACCACCTCCCCCCCCCCCCGATGAACGGATATGGGGAGTGTGCGATTCGGCACACACGGAGAGAGGGGATCGTTCGCTCGAAAAACGCGAACGATCGCGATGATGATGACGGGCGACGACGGCGCCGGCAATTCCAACGACGAGGAAGGACGGAAGGATGGAAATCGGGGGCATACTAATAACGAATCAAAAACGAATCCGTCGAATTCCGACCGGGTGCGGTAATATCCGCGGGGGGTAGGTAGGCATCGGCTGCCCCCCGTACTCATCCGACGAGATGTACGGCGATCTCGCGGTTCGGAAATCGTTGCCCTTTCCATCCGATTTGGCCGAAAACCGTCGCTGCACCCGGATGGGGTGACGTTATCCCCCGATCGTCAACCGCGCGCGGACCTCGGGAGGCAGCGCGAGCGTTTTTTTTTTCTTGCCGACGGTTCGCCCTCATCTTTTTTTTCGTGTTGGCATTGTTTGTTTTCACGCCATGGTCCCCTTCGATGCCCGGCGCGGCGCGGTACCCACCCGGTGTGCGATGCCAAAATCGATATCACTAACGAGCGCATCTCGTTTTACAAATCCGCTCTCTCGATGACGATATGAAAATAAAAAAAACAGATCCGGTTTCCGGATGGAGATTGGGATTCGGATTCGTCTTCCCGGGACGATCGACAAATGGCGCCATCGAGGAGGTCAAAGAAAAAAGGAGCGAGGGGGTTGGCGCGGGTCGTGCTCGGCGCCTGCCCACCCTCGCCCAGTTGGCGATGCCGGCGGTGTTGGAACCCAGACGACGAGTCCGATCGCGCGTCGACCGCATCGTGGAAGGGATCGACCTGCATTCAACCATCGAGAGGCAGGCGGCCGTGTTGTGCGGGTTGTGGAACGCGTGCCATGGTCCTCGCGTTGTATTCCCGGAGGGAGGTGGGCCACTTTCGTACCCCCCCGATGTCATTGGCCCCGATGTCGCGCATCGGGGCCCCATCGTTCGCATCCC